>LOJH01005985.1:1912-33224 GCA_001685095.1 Ellobius talpinus | reverse complement strand
ATAATTGCTATTATCAACCGAAGTAATTAGGAAAATTTTAGGTCTCCATACAGCAAATGTTTAATAAGTATTATTTAATATCAAAAATAAATATACAATTTGTCTGACTGGTGAAGTGATTGCATATATATGTGTGCCTTGGGAAGCATATTTATCATAGTAAAATTATATGCATATGTAACTGATTGAGCTCAAATAGAAAATTCATTAAGAGAAAGAAAGAGATAACATACTTGACATATACATGGATTGGAAACGTGGCAGACCCTAATTGAGTAATTCCTAGGCTGCATGCCTTTGCGTTATGCTGTCTACATACATTAAACATGACAAAACTGTCGGTATCACTAATCCCAGAGATAATGTGTTCAGTGTTGCATGTCATTCAACTGACGAACAATTGTCAGGTAGCTTTTATAATAGCAAGATGGATTCTTGTATGGGATGTGTTGATTGCTTATGTCAGTCCCTTTGAAATTTTACAGCAGTCATTATTGGAGCTGTAAATCTCTTCTAACTATAATTAGATTACTATTTATACCCATTGTCATTTTTTTAAAACAGCTTGAGACTCCAGCATGCAGTAGGGAAGAGGGGGAGGGGGTAATATGGTAGCCTCAAAATGGTAAAAGATGGTAAAAATTTATTTGCATGTAGGTTTGTAAATTTAAATACCAAATACCAAGAAAATTATTGCAGAACAATTGTTCCAAGAAACTTTAACTTTTGTGAAGGATGTGTATTCCCCAAAAGAAGACACCTTACTTTTTCTTGGATTTCTAAAATAGACCACATAGTCAATGGTTATGCCTACGTACATGGGTGCACAAAAAAAGACTGAAAAAATGTGTCATGAAAAGTGTACTCAACATTTGGCATCTCATTAGTTCTCCACCTCCCTTTATATGAACCTTTTGCCAACTTTGTAATCCAGTGAGAATATATAATATACCAGAAATAAATTTCTCACCTAAGGTGCTATAAGTTCCTAAAGGCAAGAAAGGGTTTTCAGCTCTTTACCTTCCTGTCCTCACACCTCCTATATAGGTTAAATCAATAAAGCCAGGAGCACTCAGATTGCTTTCCCATTTCGAAACTTTCAAATGCCCATTGGCATTCTTAATCTAGATGAGAAATAAAATAATTGCAGTGTGACATTTGGGAGGTTTTTTCTAGGTCTTCACCCTGTTTCCTTTCTTAAAATCTTGAAAACCAGATAACCCATTTTATCCTCTTAAGCAAAGGATCAGGAATCAAGGCCAACTAGAATCATGAGAGGATCGATCCAAGGTCCAGCTTTGCTAAATAAATAATGGAGAAGCAGAAAAAAGACTGAACTAAAGGGAAACCTGGCAGGCAGAAGAGGACTCCACCCCCAGGTACCCATAAGGACTGGAGTGCTTAGGTATACCATGATGATCACTGTCCTGAAATTCTTTGACATTCGCTGAATTTTCATATAATAAACATACTAGGTGATCTTAAAGTGTATTCTAGCTAAATTCTGCAAAAAGGTATTCTACATACATGCCATCAAGTCATTGCATTTGATGGGGATACTCAGAAACACTGATACAGATGTGTCACTTTTGAGTTTTCCTCCTGTCCATCTGCCACCAGAAATGAATGGATACTAAAAGACCAGTACAAAGGGCAGTGAAATATTCTGATGTTTCAAATAACACAGAGGTAGATCTTGGCTTGTAGCTCACAGTTAATTTACAGTTAGCCTTAGCCAAGTACTTGATAAAATCCTCAGCACTGGGAGAAAAAAAAAAGCAGCAGTAGACGCTCTGATATCTGCTGATGTACTTAACGCAATATATATTTGAATAAAAGAATGTCACATAATATTGTGCATCCAAGCCACAACTGCTATGATCTCATAGTTAAGAGCATATTTTATCAGAAAAGCAAAATACTTAAGTGGTTATATAGAGCAAATGGGATTTGTGGGGAGAGGAAATTTTGCAATATTATTGCATGCTTTACTGTGTTGTTTTAAGCTTGAAGTTTTACTGAACTGCATTGTATGTATAATAAAAGCTGAGTTTAAAGGACTCCTGGGGGAGGGGGGAATCCATTGAATTAGAGAGTGTAACCTAAGAGGAAAACCTGGGTGTCAGAAATGAGTTCACAAAAGTGGTTTTGCATTTTTTACAGATAATGATTTCCAATTAGAATGCTAATATGTTTTCTGAAAGAGCAAAAGTGAAACTGCATTCCTTACCTCAACACACATACACACACCCTTATATTTGAATTCATAACAGGAGTAGTTGTTGAGAAAAAGTGATCTCTTTCCAACTTTTCAAGATCTCATGTCAAGACCCATTATAGGTTCACAACATTGGCAATCCTGTGATCTATTGTTACCACCTTTGATTAGGAGATTAACAGTGACCATTAAGGATACATATTTGTCTTTTCTTTGGAAAGATCAGATTCAACTTGGTTATTCCAGAATTTAAATTTTAAGGTTAAAATTACTCTCTAAAATGCAACTGACCAAGGGAAATAATCCAGCTATTCATCAGACACTCCTCTCTTTGACGTTTAGTAGATTTAGTTTCATGGTTTTGAGCAGTTCACTGAGGTGTGGCCACAGAGGGCCTCTGCATTGTTATGAATGAGGAAGGGTCCTGAATTTGGAAACAGAAATGCTGGATTTTAATTTTGTTTTTGTTTATGTGGCTTAGTTAAATAACCCAATCTCTATAAGGCTCAGTCTGTCTTATACACATTAGGTTTAAAAATGATAGTATTTTCTCAGTTAATCACTTCTGATTCGAAGCACTCATGTGCAAAAGTTTGCTTTAAATACTCAATCTTTTCATGTTTTTGATTTATTGGCTTTCTAGAGATCTGTATTTTAAGCCCCAACAGATTATTCTGTGGAATCCTATAGCCAAGAGAAACTAGGTGCTCCAAAAGAAATAAAACTCTTCAACATGACTCTGAACTTTGAGACCAGGTGTTCTAGTTTCTACATACCCTTCATAAATACCTGTTTATTTCATATCTTAAAAGGTTTTTAAGTCTGATATTGTGCCACATACCTGCAGTCCCAGCATTCAGGGAGGCTGATATAAGAGGACCGCCACAAGTTGGAGAGCAGTCTAGGCTACGCCCATTTCTAAAGTAGCCTGGATCACAGAGTGAGTTCATGTTTCAAAAAGAAATACATAAGTAAACGAATACATAAGCATACACAGATACACCTTGACTTTTCACTTTCTTTAAACCTTTATTAGTTGTTAGGATGGACTGGTGACTTCCTAAATCCCCTTTCCAATGACTTTTTCATCCTGAATATTATAGTCCTTATTTCTATTGGTATATATAGATTTCATCTCTGTATCTGAGATATAAATAAAATAGAACACTTAGGAAAACACCAATCTCCCCTATAATATATAAGCCATTACAAAGATAACACATTTTTATGTTTACCTAAGAAAACAAATTATTTTCCTATAGTTATAATGTGGCTCAAACTATTCTGGGACTTCTTTCCGATACTATAAGAAATGGACATCAAGATGAGATTTGCTTCATGTTTTTAAATTAAAACCTAAAAGAGGAACTCCACTGTTACTCTGGGAACAATTATTTGGAAATGTCACCATATGTTAACATCCAAGCTATGTATGAGCCTATCTGTTTAGTGAAATGTCAGCTGTTGATTGGCCATGAAGATGTCATATAAAGATTCATGTATTTATAAGTTTCTGAGTCTATGCCTAGAGAGAGATAAAAGCTTCTAAGTAAATCCATTGTACTCTTCCCAAACCATTAGCCCAGTAAGGAAAGCAAAGCAACTTCTCAAATTATGGTATACAATATTTTGAAGATCCAGAGTATAATAGCTCTTTTCAAAGTCATATTTGATTTCTTGAATGCATTTCTAACCCTGGAACTTAGTTTTCATATGGCCTCTAGATTATGTGAAGACTTTTTTCAAGTCAAGTCAGGTGGAAGTTAGGAGTATATTATGTTGAAAAAGCCAGAGGTCAGACCAAACCTATTGGTTAGATTTAAAATGTCTGTCACAATGGTCTGAAGAGATGGGTCAGTGGGTAAAGAGCTTTCCATTTAGAGCCTGATGTTTTAGTTTGTTTTATATTGCTGTGACAAAACATTGTGACCAAAGTAATGTCATGGAGGGGGAGTTAATTTCATTTTATAGCTCACAGTTCCTCATGAAGTGAAGTCAGGACAGGAAGTCGAGACAGCTTAGAGGTGGAGCTAAAACAAAGTCTATGTAGAGATGCTGCTTACTGGTGTTGCTTGGCCTGTTTCTTTTTTCCTTCTTTTTTTCTTTAATTTACTTATCTAAAAAAAACCAACTCTTTTCTCATTTTACATACCAGTTTCTTTTTTTCCTTCTTTTTTTCTTTAATTTACTTATCTAAAAAAACCAACTCTTTTCTCATTTTACATACCAATCTCAGTTCCCACTCCCTCTCTTCCTCCTGCTCCCTTTACCTTCCCCCATCCCACCCCATCCACTCTTCAGAGAGGGTAAGGCCTCCCATGGGAAGTCAGCAAAGTCTAGCACATTGCTTTGAGTCAGGACCAAGGCTCTGCCCACAATATCTAGGCTGACCAAGGTATCCTTTCAAAGAGAATGGTTTCTAAAAAGCCAGTACAAACAGCGATAAATCCTTGTCTCACTAACTTGGCAAGTTTCATATACTACCCAGCAACACCTGCCCAGGGATGACAAGACTCCATGTGAGCTAGGATCTCCCACATCAATTATTGATCTGGATTAATCAAGAAAATGGCCCAAATACTTGCCTATGGTCAATCCAATGGAGACTTTTTTTTTCTCAACTGAGGTTCCTCTTCCCAGATTACTGTAGCATCTATCAAGTTGACACAACCTAACAAGAACACATGGTGACTTTAGTTTCACTCCTTAAACTTTTGTAACATGGCAAGAATGGCAGCACTTGCTTATAATCTCAGCACCAGGGGGGACTAGATAAGTGTATTCTCAGAGTTCACTGGCCAGGCAGCCCAGCATGTTTTAAAAGCTCCAAGTAAGACTCTGTCTCAAAATAAAAGGAGGGAATTTTCCATGCAAGCCTTAACACTTAAGTTTGAACTCTGGCTTCTATATTTACACAGACACATATGCACCAATATGGATATGCATGCATATAAGCACAGAAATATATGGTCTTGTATGGGGACACACACACACACACACACACATGCACACACACACACACACACACACACACACACACACACACCAGGATTTAAAACTCATTTAATATCTACTTCACTCAAAGGTTCTGCTGGATATAGTAATATAAGTACAGTCTTTCTGCCTCTCTTTCTCTTCCTCAAGTCTGAGGTGTGTGTGTGTATGTGTGTGTGTGTGTGTTTGTGCATGTCCTAATCCTAACAATAATTAAGCAGTTGGGAATTCTTCCATTAAAATCAATTACTTGAATTATAACATTTAGAAGTTGTTCTGGAATCAAAAGAACAAACAGTTCCTCACTTAAAGATGGCTTGGCATAAGAGTCATTGAGCTTCTACATGTACACAGACACATGGGCAATGATATAAACATGCATAGGTAGAAGCACAGGCATACATGTGTCTGTGTGAATAGAATACGCATTCTGTTTAAACTGTGTTTAGGATTTTGAGTCCTGACCTTCCTTCAGGGTGGCTCTCTGGGCAGACATAGATTCCAGTGAGGCCCTTGATATCAAGAAGATCCAACTGAGATTCTACAGTATGTTAGATGCATTAAATGCACTTTTGACTCAGCAACATTTCCCATTTCCCATGGGTTTATTATGATGCATATCTGTGTGTATTCTCCAGAGATACTTCATCAAAGTTGAGGGATAAACATATATATATATATTTTTTGTGTTTTACTCCATAGAAAACAGAGTTAAAGTTCTGTTTAGTAAGCAGCAACTAATAAAATTAGGTGATGGTATAGTTAGGTATAATGCAGAAAGCATAAATGAGAGCCTCTCAAACAAAAGTCAGCTGCAAAGGGGTACAAAGCTTCTGGTACCATATGCTGTTAGCCCTCTCTGGAAGCTCATGAAAGCAAGTTAAAATACATCAGTCAGAGGCCATTTGGAGGGAACATTGTATACTTATTTACATTATTGTTCCAAGTAAATCCAAGTTAAGCACTTCTCTTTTCTTTGCTATGTACTCAACCTTTTACATGATGATGATCAAATTTATAACTTGATGATTAATATTAAATCTAATTTCCAATTTTGATATTTTAAATGAATAAGATTTATGGGCAAATTATTACAAGGGAGAGAGAAAATAATAGTTGGCCTTCCCTTTGAAGTCTAAAGAACATTTACATAGTAAACTCTAAGTCTCTTGAGTGTCTTGACTCTTGAACTTTGGCAATATTAGGATATTAGGCAGGGAGACACTCTGTTCAACAACTATAGAAAAGTAAAGAACAGATCTGCTTAAATTAATATTATTTTATACTTAAAAATAATGAGACATATGAGAGTTCAGTTTTTAAAATCAGTTTCTGCTAAAAAAAAATGTTTTGTAACTGGAGTTTTCTTTCCTGCCTGCCACATCCCAAATAACCACTCTGAAGCTTAATATTAATTATAAATTGCTTGGCATATTAGCTCAGGTTTATTATTAACTAGCTCTTACAAGTTAAATCAACCCATTTCTATTTTTCTACAATTTACCTCAAGGCTAGCTGCTTGTTACCTCATATCTTGCTTTCCAGGTGGCTGCTGGCATCTCCCTGACTCCTCCTTCTTTCTCCCTGTCTCTCTGCTTAGGTTTCCTACCTGGCTCTGTTCTGCCTGGCTATTGGCCAAATCAACTTCTTTATAAACCAATGGTAACAAGACATATTCATAGTATACAGAAGGGCTGCGCACATCAAACTTGATAGAATTTATTTGTCCTATATCGAGAGAATTTGAGGCTATTAATTAAATTAATACTTATAAGAGACTGAAAACACAGATTGGACTGGTACCCAATGAAATCTGAAATGCTGACAGGTATTTTTCCCACATCAACACAGACACTATAAAAGTAGTATAGCTAAGTTAATTTAAATTTGCAATCAAGGTCAGAATGGTACCACATAACAAAAATATAGGAGGAATACTTAAGAGTTGGAACTTTGTTAATTCACATCTCTCCCTTGGGAGTTTAACTTAGTAAACACAAGGACAAACTCTGTCTCTTAACTCTAATAAAGTCTCTCACAAACCATTACTTTAATATCACACATGACAGTCCAATGCTGTCTTGAAACTCTTGTCTCCAGAGAATAAGAGGTTGATGGTGTAACGGGAACAAACAAGACCCTGTTGACCTTCTGCTGTGAAAGAATTCTGCAAGCGTCAGAGGGAAGGAAGGAAAGTTTTCATGCAGACATTATGAAGTGAACTTATTTTGAACTCACAGAAATTTTTGAATTTCACTGCAAACATCGTAGCATCGTCTCAGCAGCTCAAAACTTGGCATTCACCACTGAACCCACAGTATCCCTTTAGAGCATGTATCCGGGGTTCTACTTATGCCAATAATGAGTGGGCATTTGAAATGCCCACGAGTGGAGCTACTTTACTCTAATTTAAAAACCAAACCCCAAAATGCAAGGGAAAACATTCCCAGGGCTCAGTCTTGCAGTAAAATTGCGTTGACTCTAAGTTCAGGGACTGCGGCCAAAGCAAAGACACAGTCTGTTTAGAACTTTGAAATAAAGGACCTTCACTTGACTTTGAACCTACAGTTTTACTTGTGAGGTAGCTCAAAACATGTGTTTTCCTAATTAGAATTTTCTATTTGACAGCTGCTATTCCAAATGTTATATGTTAAACACAACTAGCTAAATGTTCTAGTTTTAACAAAGGAAATGACAGAGAGTTAATTAGTATGATGTATTCACAAAGAGAATCAAGAAAAGCCAGACCAGGCTGGGAAATGGTTTCATAGAAAAAGTGCTTACTGTGCAAGTTTGAGGACTCACATTCAGATCCCTAGAACCCACGTGAAACCAGACCTGTTAGCATATGTCTGTAATCACAGTGATCCTGTTGAGATATGGAAGGCTGAGATAAGAGGAAATCCCTTTAGCTCATTAGCTTCTGTAGCAGTTAACAATAAATGACCGTATCTCAAATAAGCCAGTAAGAAAGCATCAGTAACTGAGACTCTCTTCTGATCATGACACTTCTGCCTCTGCACTCATACACACAAATGTGAATGTGCACATAAAGAATGTTTTTCAAAGAAAGAGAAAGAAATATTTGAAAAACATCCATTATTATATTTTATACATTACATGCCTCACACAAAAAAAATCATGTGTTTAAGGTTTGGTCCTCAGCTAGTGGCACTACTTAGAGACATCAGAAACTTCGGCACAGAAGCTCGGCAGGAGAGAGCAATTTATCAGATTATACCTTTACAAGCGTATGGGATTCTGGCCGCTTTATGCCCCAGTATTTACTGCCCTCCTCTTGATGAACAGCAAGCATCACAGAACTACATGCTCAGCTTCTACATCTTCATCTTCACCAAGCCACGAAACAACAGGTGCAAGTGACAACAGGCCGAACTCTCAGGAACTCCGAGCTAAGACGAGTCTTGCTTCCTTATATAGATGCTTTCTCAGAAAGCTGAGAAAAACTGACGGACCTAGCTAGTATCATATACAGAAAACACATGGGCATGTACAAATATGACCACCTGCAACTCTCCAAAAATAATTCCTTCAAGGGCAATACTCTGATGTTCATCTTAGAAACTAGAAAACTCAAATGCAGAAAGTATAATCTTGGTAATTTCACAACACCACTTTTTGATTCATGGCTTGGGTCTTGAATTGAAGTAGAGAGGTGGGGCATGTTCTTCTGCTGCCTGCATCGAGCAGCTGTCTTTGGCAAACGACTTTATTTCTTTGATGAATTTCCTTATTTTTAGAATAAAATTTTGAAACGAAGTCTAAGGCACTCTTCATCATCATGCCCGGTGTTACTGTCTCCTGGAGGAAGGTCAGGACCTAAGACTCACCTCTGCCTAGCAGAACTCAACAAACACAAGATATGTGTTGGTAACATTTCATAAAATGTTAAAATCTGTGGTGTATGGTATCAGATGATGACTAATGGTAAACAGGTCCAAAGGTCAGCTAATAATAGAAAAAAAAATCATACAGAAAGGAGCCAAGATGCCCTATGGCCAACTGCTGGCAAAACAAAGTAAAGACTGTGACATTGCCATGTGAGTTTGGAACTAGATTCTTTCCTCACCTTGACAGGGATCCCTTCCTTACAGTTTTGCAGGTATAGATAGCTCCGTGTTAGAGCACTGCCCCAGTATGCACTGGATCCTGGGATGATCGTTAGTACTAAAAACAAACAGCAAACACATAAAGCAAGCAAACCAATCCATGAACAACTTTGCCAAGGATTTAGCTAAGCCACACTGAAGTATCATGTCTTTGAAAATTCTGATTCTTTTCACTTTAAAACTAATGCATCTTAGTGTCTCCCATAACAAAATGTGAAGGTGTTAGGTATATTTAAAGGGTTAGTATCTTAATACCAATGATTCTATATCCCTGGCAATTGTTTCTTCTCAAATCTTCTAGTGGTTCACAGAGAGACTGCATCAGTTCCAAATTTAACATCCAGACATAGAAAACACAGCAGCAGCAAAAAAAATAAAATAAAATAAAAAAGTTCCTTCTTACTTGTATTCCTTTTAAAAGTTCCCCAAATCACCTTAGAAGAAGCTCTCATATTTAAACGTATCAGACAGAATGAGAGTATATGCTCACCTTCAAGGCTTTTATGGACAAGAGTGTTAGGTCAAGTAGCCATGATTTGTCAGTGGGATTGGGGCAGGAGACCCCATCTCACTGAGTCACAGTAGAGAAGAAGAATGGACAGTCTACCATTAGTTAGTTCTACAGAGAGAAGAAAAAAGTATAACGTGACTGAGCGTGGGCAACAGTGGGTCCAAGGCAATATCAGTCTACCTTTGGCTTTAAGCTTTTAAGATTCCCATGGCTGATCAACACAGAAACCTATTCACCTAGTGATCTTGAAGCTTTACTCTGCAGACACTGAACTGTTTGCCCTTTTCTTTAGAGGCACACAGCAGTGGAGATGCATTGGATGGCATTGGTGGTGCTGAGGATAGCTTCTATGACTTCCAAGAAATTACATGGAATGCTAGCATGTGCCTGACATCCTAAAACAGCCCTGTCCATTACACAAGCCATCACATATGCGGTTACTTCAATTTAAATACAAATAAGTTATCACAATTAAATGGAAAAATATCTTTAGTTCTTCACCAATCCTGGCTACATTTTTTAGTACACAATAAACAAGTAGCCAGATACAGGTAGAAAACATCTCTCACTACAGAAAGTTCTTTCTACCAGGATGCCACCTTGCAGCCATGTGGGCCACTGAATAGCTGGAAATATAAAATAACCTAAAGCAAAAATTATTTTTGGCAATCTTTTTGTGGCTTAATTGCATTATTCTCAGGTATTAACTTCTTATATGATCACATCATGTTGTATTGTCAAAAAATGGACACACTGGGTGCTACTAGAAGCCTCGAGGTTGCAGAACACTCCCAAAATTCAACAGAATTTCAATGTAGCATCTAATAGACACATGCTTGTATTTTAACACTTACTACGCTGTGTTCTAACTGGTAGTACTTTTTGTCTCCCTTACATATATCTTCAACCCAATTAAAGTTTTCTTTGCTTCAAGGTTCTTTTCCTAGCAGGTATGAAACTTGACAAAGCAAAATAGTCTCCCAAGAGGATCTCCAAGAACCGATGGTTAGGATGTTCACAACGGTGTTTCAGGTTAAGCCTGTTAAGAGCAGAGAGCTAGGTACATGAGTCCTCATCAGATTTCTCCTTCACACATGCTGTGTGACTCGACTTCTTGTGTGCAAGCAGCACTGCAGCAGGAGCTAGGTGTTACTCTCTTCCAGCAAGTCCTGGCTGGCAGCTAGAAGGCATCCTTCAGGCTGCTCTGTTCATCATTTTTAAACTTGGAACCACACATCAATTGCTGGAGACCATGGCTTTGTATTAACCTCCAGCACCAATCCTCAGGAAGACTAGACAAAACTGGAGGCACCCACATGGAATGCAGCAAAAACAAACTGACCTCAGAAATGGAATCCTTTTCCAAATGCATTAATTCATCTACTTTAATAAAGCAGAAGACTCTTGGCAACTGCTTGGAAGTGGCCTCATTTACCTGAGCTCGTAGAAAGAGCAAGTTCCCTCTGCCACGGACCTCTAAGGAGAAAAACCTTGTCATGGTCTGAGTCCTTGGAAGTCCTTACCTCTGCTCTGTCCTACCTGTAGACAGGTGGTATTGTCTGTCCGCTCACCAAGATACTCAGTTTCATACTGTGAATGTTGCCTATGTTTAGAATCACAAATGAAAATAAAAATAGATTCATTCAAATAGATTTGCTGTAGTTTTGTCTTTAGACAGATGAACTAACTTGTATCCTGCCATTGTCAGGTGGTGTATGACAAGAGGTAATTGTGGCATCTTCTCAAGATGAGGAAATTAGCTCAAACACAGTAAAAGGGGAGAATCTGACTTCCAGGCTCAGGGCCTAGAGAACTAACTGCTTGACAGGTTTAGTGAAGGTTCTATGCGAAGTAGAGCTGTGAAACTGGCTACTTCTTTTCGCATCTGGAAGATGGTAGAGACATGTTTTCACATGGTCTTGTCATCCTTTCTGATGTCGTCTCATGTTCCTGAGCCCAGAATGATGTGCCTGTCCACATGAATACAGGAGATTAAGAGGTGATGACGCTGTTTGGTCAGAGAAGCCACTTCTTCACACCCCAGGCAGTGGCAAGAGTTAAGTGAAGCTGGAAACATGCAGCTGGAAACAATGAAGAAACAGTGCTGTGGAATGTGAGATATAGGACACTGTGGCCTCCCCTCGTGGAATTTTCCAGAACCTACTCATGCACTAGGCTTCTGGTCTGGAGAAATCTGGGAAACGGTGACAGGGTCTCAAAGTACTCAAGAGAAAGAGGCCATAAATAGTCAAGTGGGTTCTAGGAAGGTTCCTTTTCCTCCTTAGCTATCTGTCCATAGTCATGTTTCGTGAATTGGAATGTCAAAACAAATTAAAAGTGTAAATGATGAAAAATGATAAAATGAGTTTATATGTAGGATATTACTTTTGTTTTGCTTTGCAGTGACTATAATTAAAACCAGGTGAGGAAAATCACTAGTACATTTTGGGTCACGTTGGTGTATTTTTCACATTCATGGTATCATGGGGTCCAAATAACCTGAAAAACAACTCAGGGAGCCAGACAGGGGAAAGGTTACCTATCAGGTCAGGAGCTTCTGCATTACAAAGAGCTATGCCTCAGGCAACATTACACCTCATTTTCCATTTTCTCTTCTGCCCAGAAAATTAATTAACCACTTGTCCTATCATGAAATATATATCTTTATAAGAACTTGTTTTCCAAAGTTTAACAATAAATTGACATAACAATCATAATTATCATGAAGGCTGCCAGGGCTCACAGTCAAACACTACAATCATGTGAAGCTAGGAGGAGTCAAAGGGCCTGTGTGTCTTGGCTCATGATCTTGCTGCAGGCTGCCTGGGGTCGCCAAATCCATTTCTGTCAACAGAGAGAAACGATTACCAAAAATAAAACTCATGTTAGTCAGGATGTGTGACCAGAGAAAAAGAGCCAGAGGAAGTTCTCTTTTCACAGTGCATTCTGAAAATGTTTCCTGAGCCTTTTGATGGTGATAGCAAAATCCCCATTCTGTCCTTGAGCCTGGATTGAAGTCCCCAGAGCTGGGGAAAATGGTGAACTGAGCATCCCTAAAACTCCTTTAGAAATGAGAAGTGGCCTGTGTTTCCTCGCCTGGCTTTGTCACTCTTGCTCCAGAGTATTAAGCCTTTTATGGCTGACCTTGTTTTCCCTCCCAGACTTTCAATAGATAGGTCCCCTGGCTAGCCACTAGATGCATGAAGTTAATGGGCCAATAAATCCTAGGGCAGCAAGTCTCTGTGAGCTCTGGCCACCTTCCTGGTGCTTTTGCGAATGTCCTTGACACTAGAGTTTTAAAGTCTGTGGCCTACAGCCGCCAGTGCCTGGTTCTTCTATCTACCACCTATAATGTTGCCCACATCCCATTTCCCTAGTGACATTTAGGGTCAGAACAAAACTGATGAAGGTGCTAATGAGTAGAAGGCTGATGTGGTAAATGAAACTTACGTGTTCCATAGGACTTGCTCCATTTTACATGGCTCTCTTTGGACGGCACCAGAATTTAGGTACTTGTATCAAGTCTCCTATTCAGTAAAACATTCCACACTGTGCCAAGCAGAGGAGCAACCTAATCCTGAATCACAATGGCTCCATAGGTCAGACTCACTAAGTTAGGCCAGGAAAGCATATCTGCAACAGGGTCCCAGGAGGTGGCTGTGTGACCCTGGCACTACACTTTGAATACCAAATCCTTAAAGAAGTTTACTTGGAAATGTTTATTTGTAGAAAAAGCTTTTGTAAATTCGGAAGCCTAGGACTTCCACTGCATGGGACCAAAGAGGAATGATAGGCCCCTCTGTTCAGGTTGATAGGCACATTCACTTTGGAGGTAAAGATTAGGGCAGAAACCTATCAACAAGCTATCCTCTAACCAAGCTCACCCACCCTTGACCCCCCCAAATCCCTTACTTATTAGCAATCAATTACCATTGATTGCCCAAAACCTTTGCCAACTGATAATCTACTTTCTGTCTCTGTATATTTGAGTACATTATATAAGTGGAATAATACAATAAGTAGCATTTGCTGGTGGTATATATGTACATATATGTATAATATATATATATAAAATTCTCAAGATTTACTCCTGTAATGTACATCAGTATTTCATTCATTTTTACCAGTGATTAACATTCTATCATGTAACTGTAACATATTTTCATTATCCATTTTCTACTCCTTCTACCCTGGAAAGAAACTACAGAAGCAGCTTTATACAAATTGAAATAATGTACATTATTTTTGTCTTCATTACTTTTTCCTGTAGTCTTGATAAAATGTTCAGACAAAATTGGCTTAGAGGAGACAAAGCCTATTTTGCTTCCCCATTCAACACTCACGATGGAGAAGTGAGAGCAGCGAGGGCTTGATAAGCCAGTCACAGTGCAATCACCATCATAGAGAGAGCAATGGATGGCTGTGCGCAGTTCATTCTCTCCTTTTCCACGGACTGGAGCCACTGATAATGACTGAGTTTCTGCCTCAATTAACCTAATCAAGACAATTGGTCACAGTCATGGGAAGAGGCCCTACTCTCAGAATATCCTAGATCTCAGCAAGCTGATAATTGAGATTAGCTATCACAGCTTTTATCAATCAGTAAGTAGTATGTAGTCTCTTAAAGGAAAAAATCTTGAAAGACTAATCAGTTCATCAAGAATCTGTAGAATTTTGAACACCCTAACACATTTAATAAAAAGTATGTGTGTGTGCATGTGTGTATGTGCATGTGTGTGTATGTGTGTGTGTGTGTGTGTGTGGTGTGTACAGCTGAGGATAGTCTTGAACTTCTGATAGATCCATTTGCCTCTACTTTTTTGTTTTGTTAATTATAGGCAGGTTTCACAATGCCCAGACTATGTGGTGCTGGTGACTGAATCCTGCTTCCAGTATGCCAACGTATTTACATCCAGTCCCCTAAAGTACGTGATCTCTGAGGTCATACTACTTCTATCAGATTTACCATGGAGTTTTGCCAGAGGAAATGTGTTTAACAGCTTGACTAGGCATCTTGTTCTCTTTCTGCTTCCTGTGTGTGGATGAAATGTGACCAGACAACTTCCTGACTACCAGGTGTTCCTCTTGCCTTTGTTGTCATGTCTTCCCTGTTGTAATGGGCTCTATTCCTTCTGAAATAGTAAACCAAAATAAACTTTCTTTCCTAAGGTGCTCTTTGTCTGAGTAGTGTCTCACAGTAGCATAAATTAACTAAGCTCTCAGCTATTAGTAAATCACTGACTAAATTTATGCCATCATATTTGCAAGGCAAGTTATTGATTGACTGAGATATCTCTTCGGTATTTCCCTGCCCCATACTCTTCTTAGTAAAAGAGCCTAATTATATGCTTATTTTAGAAATCAAAGAATGGACTCTGATATGAGGAGAAGAAACAACAGACAACATATTTAAAGTCGGGCAAGGGCAAAGCTGGGAGGCTCCTTGTGGCTTCTAGACCATTCCCTCTAGCTAACAGGTAGGGCTGCAGGTTCAGTTAAAGATGCTGTCTTCAAGAATAAACCTGGACAGCAACAGCTCCCTGCCATTGCATGTGGCTGGCGCAGGCAGGACTCAACTAGGACCACCTGGTCTATGAAGTATAAGAGCATGTGAAGGGTACGAACCTACATATCTAAAACTGTAGGATCCTCATGACACAGGACATGAAGAAGATATCCAAGGGGAGCCCCAATGAGAGCCCACTGAAGATGCGTAGCTGATGCCAGTGGCCTTGAACCAGACCAATGGCCCATGGCCACGAATACTTGCAAGTCAAGACGAAAGGACTAAAGGGTTAACAGTGTCACACTACGCCAAGCCATAGCAAAACTTCCACGATTTTTTTTTGTTTGATTTTTTTTTTCTGTTTTGTTTGTGGGTTTTGGTTTTTCTTTTAATTTTTTTGGGGGGGTGACTGTGAGGATGGAGGGTAAATGCAGGGCAACAGGGGATGGGGAGAGAGATGAGTAGGATCGGGATACGTACTGTGAAATCCGAAGAGAATCAGTAAAAGTAGAAAATGAATAAAAATTAGAGTAAAATGAAAGTTCAAAAATTTACTACATGATATATTGTGATTAAGTAGAAGTTGCTCCTTCCTTAGTCCTGACTGTAGATAGCCCTGTTTTGGGGTCAATCCAGGCCTGTTACCACTTTTCAACATCTTGCTAGAATTCCAAGTCTGTATGGTTAAAAAAAAAAGCATACAAAAGAAATGGATATAAAAATAGAGAAAAATAGAAATCCTAGATAAGTGACTGAGGAAGACACGAGATCAACTTCTGGGCTCTACATTCATGTGCCTTCATCCAAGCACACACAGACACATACAAACACTCTTACACACTTATACAGAGGAAAGAATAATAGAAAGGTGATATACTCCTTTGATATAAGCAAATGTTCTAAGCCAAGTAAATATTTGTAAGTGTATTTGTTTTCCTTGTTGAAATTTAAAATATCAAATGGATGCAAAATCATATTGGTTTACTCAACTTTCATATTTTCCTAGAAAAGATACATTAAGAAGGATCTATGCTATATCTACAGAAAATGTTTGCTACAAAGGAAATCTTTAAACAAGAAGAGATAAAAAAAACATGCTGCTCGATGTTACTGAACATGATTACTACAGCAAGGAGAAATGTCTGAATACCTTCAGCCAAGGAAGCTGCTCAAGAGTTGTTGGGAGTTTCCCATTTCCTTTTCAGTCTCAGAGCCTCAAAAGATATACAAAATGTAATTATCAAGGCTTATGATAAGGCAGAAATAAAATCTATAAACAGGAATATTCAAATGTCAGCCAGTCCTCATTATCTCTTTCTAAAATATTTCTTATGGACTCTGATCCTGGTTTACAATGAAACCATCCTTGCCATTTGTATCTGTGTCTTTATTTGTAGACTTTTCTACAGGATATAGAGCCAGAAGCTGAACTATTGCAACGGTTGCTTGGTATATCCATTGAATTTCACTTAAGTCTTAAACAAATGCCTCTGGCATGAGTTTTTCTGAAGCTGTCGGAAGTTTGTACTTCTCTGAACTGCTCCAACCTTGGGTTGAGCCTAGAATGAATCAAGAAGGCAAAAACAAAGAAGCAGTCATGCCTCATCCATTTCCCATGAAGACATGGTTTTATGCCAATGATGTTGGCTGGCACAGGGCTGATGATTATCAGCAGCAAGTGTAACATTTTTGTGTTGGCCAGCTGGATGGGAGTGTGGAATTGAGGGCATCTCCCTGCCATGCAGTCAGTGGAATCTCAGCTGTTAAAGTATATTAGTTTTAAAGAAAGCAATATGTATAATGATTTACAATTTCCTAAGTTTACTTTTTAATTCTGAAATCAAAGAGAAAAGAATTTCACTGAAGTGAAACAGAGATTCTTCTTATTCAGCATTCACCAGAGAGTCATGGGTTCCTACTTTCAAGCTCAATTTAACTGAGCCTTTGAGCTCTGAGTTTCATTTGCTCCAAGTCAAACAAAACCCCTAGGCAAAAAAAGGAATGAATATTCAACCAAAAGCCAGAACATTAAGAGAGTTATAACCAAACTGTATGTTCCCTGCAGCATGTGAAAACAAATCCATTGGATTTTGCATCAGCTAGAATTGAAAATGAAGTTCTAATGTTGTTTGTTCTAAACTTCTTTCACCAAGTCAGTCACGAGATTACATTAGAATTCTCACCTCTTCTTCATTCTCATTGCTCTCTCATTGACTTTATATTACTGATCTGGGAACATATTGTAGGCCCTGAACAAAATGCCAGCTTCAGGCATCATTTATTAGCTCATAAGACTTTCTGGGAGTGGGAACAATTACCAATATGAACTCATGAAAATCACCAAGATATCCCAAGGAAGAGTAATGAGCAAGAAGCATAAGCAAGCTTTAATGACTCCCAAGTATGGGAGAGGGAGATTAAAGCCCACAGGCAGGTGACTGAATGCAAAATGGTGAATAAAATGAACATAGTTCTTTGTTCTCTATTTACACAAAGCTCCCCACTGACTTTGTTGTAGGACTCCGAAGAGGACCCAAGGTCTAATGTACTTTCTGGCATGGTTGGTCTGCACTGACCAGCCTCCCTAAGCACACAGTCCTACATATTCAAGAATTGTTCCACGATACCATTTCACTGTTAACCTGAATTTTAGTTGATTAAGGACTGACCAATACATTTTGAGAGAGAAAAAGAAAACCTTAATTGTGAGTGTGTTTGCTTCATGCTTTCTTCCTGTGAAGTCTTCTCATTCACACCTGCTTCTGACCACCTACACTATTTCTATATTTCTGTTTAAGCAATAAGGCAGCTGAGTGAGAAGATGCAGAAAAGGTTGGGGTTTTTGCTCCATCACAGTATAGGTTATGCCCCCATAAAGTTTCAATTGTATTTCTACTTAGAAATTTTAGAAATAAGAAGATTCTAACAGTTGATGAAGGAATTTCTTTTTTAATCACGATGGTGATCATGCAACTTGATCATATAAAAAGTGTTTGGTAGGAGTATGGAGCACGTTCTTCTTGGAGCTGTTTCCAACAGAGGTGTTTTTTAGGAGAGCCTGGCAATGGGCACTCCAGTTAATTTACTTACATCATATTAGAAAGTTCTATTTGATTATCTGATATTCTGCTTCTCTATTTCATGATCCATTAGAATATTAATATTTAACTTTTTGAAGTCACTAATGCCATCAAAAAAAATAAAATTGTGCTAAGGGTATTTTTCTGAAGTTTACACACTATCAGGTTTGTTCAATTCATGGAGAAACTGAGATGCAGAGTATGAAAAAAGCCACCTTGAACAAACTGCTGAGACTGAGAACCTCCTCAGGCAGCACTTCAACACTTAAGTGCTGAGATATACGATATATGCACTCTTTTATGCAGGTTCTGGGGATTAGAACTCAAATACCCATGTCTATTCAGCAAGCACTCTTATACACTGAGTCATCCTCCAGCTTTGATATTTACTTTGTTTATTTTTTAATTGATAATAGATTCGTCTCTCATACACTACATCCTGAGCAGTTTCTCCTCTCTCCCTTCTCCCAGTTCCCTCTCAACCTCCATGCTAACCAGTATCCACTTCCCCACCTGTTCCCTTCAGAAAACAATAAGCCTCCAAGAGACATCAAAGAAACACCACAAAAACAAAACACAGTAAGACCAGGCATAAGCCCTCACACCAAGGCTGAACAATGACAATCCAGTAGGAAGAAAGGAATCCCAAGAACAGGCAAAATAGTCAAAGACTCACTTGCTCCCACAGTTAGAAGTCCCATAAAGAATTAAAACACTAAGCTAACAGCCTCAACATGTATGTGGAGGACCTAGGAGAGACCCTGGAAATTAGCAGTAATTGCTACTTCAGTCTCTGTGAGCCCTGATTAGCTGTTTCAGTGGGCTACCCACGTTCTCCTTGTATACTCCACCCCCTCTGACTCCTATAACCTTTCTTCTCCATCTTCCACAGGTTTCCTCAAACTCTGAGGGGAGGGACCTAATAGAGATCTCCAGTTTAGATTCTCTCCCCTCACAGCGACTGACTGTAGATTTCTGCATCCTCTCCCATCTGCCGCTGGAGGAAGCCTCTCAGATGATGACTGGACTAGGCACTGATCTAGGAGTAGAGCAGAATATCATTAGGAACAAATTCACTAAGATTTTTTTTTTTAAACTAGTGACACTTGGTTCTATGGGCTATTCAGTCTCTAGTTCCTGGTCATCGAAGCAGAGTCAGGCATGGGCTCTCCCTTGTGGAGAAGACCCCTCGTTAAATCAGACATTGGTTGGTCACACTCAAAAGCTTGGTGCCACTATTGCCCTAATATTTTGCACATCTTGCAGGCAGGACAGAGTGTAGGGCAAAGGTCTTGTGGCTGCATGGGTGTCCACATTCCTGTTTTGATAGACTGTAAAGTACCTTGCACAGCAAAGAGACTAGTACATAGGGCTGAAGGCTTCATGCCGGTACCAGCTTGACCTCTCCATGTTCAATGAGCTGTATGGATGTTATCCTCAGCAATGACACTGAACTGTCTGTTTGCCGAGAATACTCCTCTGTCCTAACTTCACCCTAGGGGGGCTGTTTGGGGATCTCCATGGGACCCAACTCGACCAAATGCAGCTTAGTCCCATCAGTTGGAGCCTGGCGTTGCTAAAAGAGGTGGCAGCTCAGATTCCATACCCTGCATTACTTGTACTCGTTGCTGGGATTGCTCTTATGATTCTAGGAAGTTTCACTGCACTAGGTTTCCACACCATACCCTAAATGTGCTGCCAGTTTCCAGCCATCCCTTTAGCACTCACTCTCTCGATCCAATATCCCTCTCCTGATCCCTCCTGCTCCGGTCCCTAGTTTCCCCAAGTCTACCATCAAATCTATTCTATTTCCCCTTCCCTGGAAGACCCATGTGTCCTAGAGCCCTTCTCTTTACCTAATCTCTCTAGGTCTGCACATTGTAGCATGATTATCATTTACTTAACAGCTAATATGCACTTATAAGTGGATACATACCATATTTGTCTTCCTGAGTATGGTTACCCCACTCAGTCTAAAGTTTTTCTAGTTGCACCCATTTGCATGCAAATTTTATAATGTCATTTGTTGAAAAGGCTGGGTAATACTCCATTGTATTAATGTAGTACAATTACATCATCCATTTTTTTCTGTGAGGGATATCTAGATTTTTTTTCCAGTTTCTAATATGAATAAAACCACTATGAACATAGCTGATCAAGAGTCCTTGTGGTAGGATGGAATATCCTTTGTGTATATCCCAAGAGTGGTATAATTGAGTCTTAAGTTAGATTGATTCCCAATTTTCTGAAAAACTGGCATATTGATTTACATAGTTTCTGTACAGTTTGTCCTACCACCAGCAATGGAGGAGTGTTCCCCTCACTCCGCATCCTCACCAGCATGAGCTATGTATGACTTGTGTCATTGTTCTTAGCCATCTTGACAGTTGTAAGATGGAATCTCAAATCACTTTTGATTTACATTTCCCCATAATTAGGGATGTTGACCCTTTAACTCTTTCTCAGTCATTAGAGATTCCTCTACTGGGAGTTGTCTGCTTAGATCTGTACCCAATTTTTCACTGTATTATTTGTTTTTTTGATACCAGTTTCTTGAGTTCTTTATATAGTTTGGATATTAGACCTCTATCAGATGTGGAGTTGGTAAAAATGTTTTCCCATTATGTAGACTGCCATTTTGTCTGACTGACAGTATCCTTTGACTTACAGAAGCTTTTCTGTTTTATCAGATCACATTTATTACTTATTTTTTAGTGCCTGTGTTATTGGTATTCTGTTCAAAAAGTTGTCTCCTCTGCCAATATGTACAAGGCTATTTATTCCGCACTTCTTATGTAAGATTCAGTGTATCTGGTTTCATGTTTAGGTCTTTGATACACTTTGATTACATTCTTCTACAGACATCTAGTTCAACCAGCACCATTTGTTGAAGATGCTGTATTTTTTTTCAAGTGGCTTCTTTATCAAAGTCAGATGTTCACTAATGTGTGGGTTTCTGTCAGGGTCTTCAGTTTGATTCCATTGATCAACTCACCTCTTTTATGCCAATACAATGCAGTTTTTATTACTATATCTCTGTAGTACAACTTGAAATTGAGGATGAAGATACCTCTAGGAGTACTTTTACTGTTCAGGATTATCTAAGCTATCTTGAGGGTTTTTTTGTTGTTGTTATTCCATATGAAGTTGAGAATTGTCCTTTCAAGATACAAAAGGAATTGTACTGAAATTTTGATGGAGATTGCATTGAATCTGCAGATTTCTTTTGGTAATAAGGCTCTCTTGCTATGTAAAACCTACTGATCCATAAGCATGGAAGATCTCTCTATCTTTTGATAGCTTCTTCAATTTCTTTCTTCATAGAGTTGAAGTTTTTGGTTTATAAGTCTTGCTTGGTTCGAGCTATCCCCAAGATATTTTATATTGTTTGAGGGCATTGTGAAAGTTATTTTTTCTCTGACTTCTTTCTCAGCCCATTTGTCACTTGTATAAAGAAAAGCTATTGACTTTTTGTTTATTTTTTCAGTTAATCTTGTACCCAGCAAGTTTGCTGAAAGTGTTCATCAACTGTAGGAGTTCCCTGGTAGAATTTTTAATGTTAATTATATATATACTACCATATTACCTGCAAATAATGATACTTTGATTTCTTTTCCTATTTGTATTCCTTTGCTCTCCTTCATTTGCTTTATTGTTCTAGTTATAACTTCAAGTACTATGTTGATTATATACAGAGAGAGTAGACAGCCTGTTCTTGTTCCTGATTGTAGTAGAGTTGTTATGATTTTCTCTCCATTTAAACCTATGTTAGCCATAGGCCTACTGTAAATTGCCTTTATCATGTTTAGATATGTCCCTTGCATCCATAATATCTCCAAGACTTTTATCATAAAAAGATAGTAGACTTTTGTCCCTGCATGCACTCCAACAGGTCATAGGTAAGATAGATGTTAGGGTAAGCCAAACCAAGGCCCTAGATGTGGGCCTAGGTGGTCAGTCCAAGTGGTTGGGACAGTCCCACTCATGTGCAGGGGCAGGCTCTACCATGAGGGATGGGGCCAATTCTCCTGCTGCAGTGTCCAGTCAGCAGCAGGGCTAGCTGTCCCAGGACTAGAGAAGAGCAGAGTTGATTCAGCAGGGCTCTTGAATTCCAACATGCATGGTTCCTGCAGCCCCCTGTGGTAACAAGGGCCATGGGCATCATTACAGACCCCAGCTGCAGCAGGGCCACAGACTCAGACATGGCCATCTACAGCGGCTCAGGCCCAGAGGTCATCATGGCCCTGGGTGGCAGCACAGGTCGCTCATATCAACATGGCTCCAGCAGTGGCACGATTTTTGGACACAAACATGGCCACAGATGGTATCCCAGACCCTGGGCATTCTTGTGACATTTGGTGACAATGTGTGTTATGGATGTCAACATAAAGTCCAATTGTGGTAGAACCATGGAACCAGGTATGGCCCTTGGCAGCATCCCAGCCCAGATATTACCCCTGGGCCCAGGTGGCAAGCAGGCCACCCACATTATCCTCTTCTTAAACATCTTTGCTTCTTCAGTTCTGCCTCTTTCCACAGAATATGAATCATTCTGCTTCACTTTTTCTCCCATTTATACAACATATATTTGCTCATCATAATGGTGCCTACCCACCCAGTGTTGGGTGGTTCTGTGAATGCCTTCAACCAGCCCAGACTATGAAGACCCTTACTGGCCTGTGGGTGCCTTTTAAATACCTGGGCCAAGCATCCAGAATACAGGATTTTAAAATATGTACTTACGATTCTCTGGATTTCCTCTGTGTCTTTTGTTATGCCCTCTTTATATTTCTGATTTTATTAATTTGGATATTATCTCACCTTTTAATTAGTTTTGTTTATTGATTTCAGTCTCCAGTTTGATTATTGTTTTGCCATCTACTCCTCTTGGGTGTGCTTTTTAAATGGGGGTGTTCTAGAGCTTTCAGATGTATTATTAATAATGAAATCTCTCCATTTTTTATGTATACACTTAGTAGAGTGAACTTTCCTCTTATGTTTTCACTGTGTCCCATAAATTTGGGTATGCTGTGTATTTTGAATTCTTTAATTTCTATTTTACTTCGGTATTGACCCAGTTTCATTCAATAGAGGGATGTTCAGTTTAAATGAGCTCATAAGCTTTCTTTTATTTGTTTCTGTTGAATTACAATTACAAAATTGGTTGCCCTTGTGTTTGGCCCATAGATGTTAAACATTGAAACATCGTCTTGGTAGATTTTTTTTCCTTTGATGAGTATGCAGTGTGCTCCCCATCGCTTTTGATTAGTTTTAGTTTGCATTCCATCTTGTTAGATATAAAAATGACTATATCAGCTTGCTTCATAGTTATGTTTGCTTGGAATATCTTTTTCTAACACTTTGCCCTGATAATATCTGTCCTTGATATTGATGTGTTTCTTGGATACATCAGAAGTATGAATCCTGTTTTCACACTTATTCAGTATGTATCTTTTCATTGCAGAATAAAGACCATTGATATTGCGAGATATCAATGATTATTGTTCCTGTCATTTTATTGTTGTCGTTGGTGGTGATGGTGGTATTGATGGTGATGATGATGGTGATGGTAGTGGTGTGTGTGTATGTGGGGGGGGCATGTGTGTGCATGTATGCACATACTCTACTCATGCTTCCCCTCTTTTGGTTTTCTTGCTTGAGCTTATTTGTTTCCTGTGTTTTCATAGTGTGGTTAATTTCCTTCAGTTGAAGTTTTCCTTATAGCACCTTCTGTAGAATTGCATTTGTAAATAGATGGTGTTTAAATTTCACTTTATCATGGAATATATTATTTTCTCCATCCATGATAATTGAAAGTTTTGTTGGGTATAGTAACAGGGCTAGTATCTGTGGTCTGCAGCAAAACTGACCAAGCCCTTCTGGCTCTTAGAATCTCTATTGAGAAGTTTGAAGTAATTCTAATAGATCTTCCTTTATATGCTTCTTCTGTGCCCTCTTATGACAAGAATGACTCTGTTAAACATGCTGGCTAAGAATTTAACTGAAAATTTTGGTCATGGCAACAATAAGTAGTTCATAGATATCACTCATTCATGATGAGTCCATATATTGTTCTAAGCTGAGAAATACAAAAATGCATAATAATCTCAGTACAAGTAATCGGAAGAAGAATGGTTCACTTCAGACTTTGCCTTATTCTTCAAATATTGTTGAGTAAAATAAGGTATTGGTGATGTTGATGCAAGATCGAATTTTAAGGAATAGAAAGAGCCCCAAATGGCACTTGTAACTCCACTTGTAAATCAGATTCAAGAGGATATGATTTCCTGTTTTGGCCTCCAAAGGTACCCAAACATGTGTGGTGCAAATATCCAACGTAGGCACACATAAGCTTATACATAAAACAAATAAATATTCTTTTTAAAAAATCCTTCCAAACAGAATAAGAAAAAAATCAGAATTCAGATCACTGTTTGAAGAAACAAGCTTAATTATTAATTAAAGGATATGGATAATCTTGTCTTTTCTGAAACAAACAGGCTATGTAAAACATGGAATAACAAATCAAAATTAATCAAAATCCAATACCACTCTAAGTCACAGAATAGATAAGAGTAAACAACATTTTAGTAAAGATGTGTGTCTGATATTGACTAAATGGTCATGAGAAAGGAAATCCACCCTTGGGTGTGCAGGTCTCCTGTAGGTACAGTTCAGGAGGGGGCTAGATCTGGAGCCTTGACTTCTGATAGCCTCACCCAGCAGCATGCCAGCAAATGCTAGGTAAAGTGTGAACTAAAGCATTGCTCAGCAGGCCTGTACGATCCTGGAGACGTTAGCCTGAATTAATAACTTCTAAAATTGTCAAACTGTGGATTACTTTACAATAAGATCATAGAGATTCGACAATTTACCCAATTAAATAAATTCGTTTTGAAAACATAGTAACTTCTTTGGCTTCTGAGTGATATTTTGTCTAAAAATCTCTAGCTACCTATAATTAACAATTCTAAGTACAGCAATCATTCCCATCACCTTCCATTTCCTTAACATTTATCTATGATAACATATTATGTTTCAGTCCTCATCATGGTTAACTGTCACACAGGCCACACTTCTAACCCAGCTCAATTAATGTTTTCGAATGCTGGGGCCCAAAATGAACTTAAAGACTTAAAAATCACATTTGATTACTACAAAAACTAGGAACTGTGTAGCAATTCTAGTTTTCAGATCTGCAAATATGCAGGTATGTGCCTGCTGTGTGTCATGTCTGCAGGGTCCACATTTGGGCTGGGCCATGAAAGGCTAATTCTACCTCTGGGTGTAATGTATCATTGTGTCCTCAGCTCATTCAAGTGAATTCTAATTGTCCACTGTAGCATTTAGTTCTCTTCCTTTTATTATTTGTTCTTGTAATGTTAAGGTCAGCATTTAAAATATCCATTTCTATTCAGTAAACCAGAAACAACCACAAGTGATGGGAAGTTTATTAATTAAAAAAGGCACATCCTCATATCATGTATAATATTCCTAATCTATCTCAAAGAAAGGAGGCTGAATTATTCGTTTTAGATGATCACCATTAATAATAAAACTATCTTCTCCTTGGCTGTCTTATTTAAAACCCCCAGCCATTAGTTCTTTTACCTATTGAACTCTTATAATTACTTGGTGTTGTCTCCCCAGTGGCCAAGACTGCTCCTTAGAGCTAAATTTCATAGAAGAAGAATGTGTAGTGTGTCTGAGTGATTTGGAGGGTAAACAGGCTTAGGAAGGGCAAACACAGAATCAAGAGGCAACACAATAGACTGACCTTCTCATCAACCCTGCTCCCTCCCCCTTCCTTAACCAAGTCAAGTCAGGAAAAGGCAGAGAGCAGCAGCAGAACAATGAGTGAAAAATGACCCCTGCTAGCTGTGGCTTTCCAATGCCTTATTACTTAGCCCTCCCATCTTATGCATCAAAGAGCAAGGAGTAAGGGGAGACTGTTGCAGTGTTGAAGAAGAAAGGGAAGAGAATGATTTATTGGCAGTTTGAGATCTGGTTACCAGCCTGGAAAACAAGAGCAGATGCATTTGCATGATAACAAAATGAAATGCCTTTCAAATAACTTAATCTCCAGGAATATGCTAGTATACACATTTGCTTTTAATTCCTAAGGGATAGGCAGCAGAGCGTGGGGTCCTTTGTTTACCCGCTGCATAAGGATGGAAGTCATGGGTCTGTGAGTGTGCACGTGTGGGAGCCAAGAGGATTATGGTATTATCCGACTATTGTTTTCTGCACTACAACCATTTCAATCTACAGGAAAATGAAAACAGAAATGGGGCCCAGGAGATTTTTTTTAAGCACAGGCTGCTGCCATGGAAATCTGTACGTCTCATGTTGATGGAACACGGAAAGCAGGAGTCTTTCTTCAGATTCCATCCCAAACCTTGTGTGGGCATGAAAAGATTTGGTGCCGGTGAAATCACCCAAAAGACAATCATACTCTCCTTTCTCCGAAAAGTGGATTTCAGCCAAGCAGACATAAAATTACAAAGTTTCCATTACAGTTCATGTGTTCAAAGCCAAGAGGCTTTGGGAATGTTTATGGTTAGTGCTGGAGAACCAAGGCTTTAAGGCAGCTGTTCAGACTAAATATGAATTTAGGGAAAGGTAGGAAAACTGCTGATCCCTCCCTAATGCTGAGCTTCCCTAGGCCTAGGACAGCAGAGATTTCATTTTCCATCTGGCAGAAAAGGAACCTGGAACCGCCCCAGCTGGATCAAAGAGCCTGCTGTGTGTCATGTCTGTAGGGCCCACTTTTGGGCTGGACTAAATGACCTGGGCCAGTGGTCAAAAGGTGGAATTTCATCAGGTATCAGAGGCCACGAAGGTCAGACATAAAAGCAAGCAGACTGGCTCATAAGGTTACAGTAATGTCAAGTGAGGTCTGATCATTTTGTCCACTTGACTGCTGGGCTGGAAAAGTGAGACAGGGTTATTAACAAGAGGGATGACCGTCATCTTTCAAGGAAAGGTTTCAAAATCTTGCCCAAGAAAAGATGGCTATTAGTGTCCCTAAATGACAGATGAAGAAAGCCAGGCATAGAGGAGAACGGTTAGGCTGAGAGCACAGGTGTAATTTGGGAAAAACAGGAAAAACAACAACTGAATTTCACCCTCCTTGGCCATGTTCTGGCTCTTAAGCATATTATTCAAGTCTGCTGGGTCTGCTTTCTAAAGGATTGCCATTCTTTCTCAGAAGCCTCGGTGATCAAGTGAGAAGCATTATTAAATATATGTCTGAAGCCTTGCCTATCTCATAAACTTATTTTTTGTTTTAAACAGAAAAAGGGATAAAGGTAGGCTTTACTATTTGTTTTGTTTTTTACATGTATTGAAATATGTAGATTAATAGTCAAAACAAATAACTAAAAAATGAGCAGAAATGATTGCTGCTTCCATCCTGTATAACAAGTACATTAATATATACATGCACTCTAAAGTTATATGGCGTCTCACACTCCCATGAATAATTCAAAGGGTAACTAAGAGTTCATGAGCTGATGGATTATAGTTCTATAGAGGAACATAGTATGTGTGAGGAGTGTATGTGTGTGGGGGGAAGAGAGGTGGGGGACAGAGAGAGAGAGAAGTAGTTTCATTGGCTTATTTTAGACTGGGTTGTCAAATGATAACTATCTCATTCTGGGACATTTGAGGACCCAATCACTGAAGCTTTGGGCCTTAAAAGTACCAATCTGGCACTACCTGCAGAATCCTCAGAAAGTCACTGGTCTTCAGCCCAGGTGAAGAGGCTGGGTTCTGACATCAATAAAAGAACGCAGCAATAAAAGGGAGATGAACTTGCCAACCGAGTGAAGGCAAACAGGCAAAAAAGCACAGTCCCTTTTTGCCTCTTTCATATAAGTGGGCTGCCACTGGGAAGAATCATATTTAAGGTGAGTTGTCCTACCACAAATAATCTGATGAAGAAAATCCCTCACATGGAGTGTCCAGTGTCTTTCCTTTCAATTTATTCCAGGTCCAGTCAAGTTTACCACTGAGACTGACTATCAGAGCCGGGGGCTTATTTGAGGTCAGATTAATCTTTCATACTTTCCAAAGAAACTTGCCAGAAACAAAATGACTTTTATCCAGGGATAGTCTGATGATTTAGGAATCAAGAAATTATCTGGACCTTCATTTAAAGCAACATTCATTGAGTAATTCTTCAATCTGTTGCAGACACTAGGAAAGACTCTAAGCAAATCCAATGTAATGGTCTGAATATGAGATGTCACTCATAAGCTCATGTTTTGAACACTTGGTCCCTGTCTACTGGATCATTTCTTGTTTCCCTTGAAAAAATCAAATTTAGGACGTGATTTTTTAAAAGAAATTCTAAATTTACATGGAAAAATTTCCATTATTATCATTTTTTATTGCTGCAAATATGATCGATGAAAATTTGCCTTAACGTCTGTCGAATTAAAGAGTGAGCATGTGTTTTGATCTTGTCAGCTATTTTGATGTGCTCAGATGGACTTGGCTAGACAGCTCTGGTATTGCCTGGGCTCCCTTACATACCTGAGATGTACGTATCTGTCCATAAGGACATCAGTCAGGACAACTGAGGTCTTTTGACTTCTCTGCCCTTGCCTTTTTTCAGCAGGCTAGGCTGAACTTGCTCTCTTGGCTTTTACAGTGGAGCAAGAGACAACCAGAAACAAGCAACGGCATGTTTGCTTGTTGTCTGACAGACTGTTGTCTGTTTCCCCAGCTGTGCTTCAGCTTCTCTGCTAATATACATTTGCTCAAACAGTTTTCAATTGAAGCTCGGATTCCTGGGACAGGAACACCAACTGTGAAGTCCTACAGCTGGCTGCTTTCAGAAAGAGTAAAGAACAGATTAAAAAGACCAAATCATGCAAATGCATTTTGGGCCTGGAGAGATGGCTCAGCAGTTAAGAACACTGGCAGCTCTTCCGGAGGTCCTGAATTCAATTTCCAGCAAACCCATGGTGGCTCTCAGCCATCTCTAGTGGGATCTGATGCCCTCTTCTGGCATAAAGTTGTACATGCAGATAGAGGGATCACTCTTAAAATAAATAAATATATTTTAAAAAATGCATTTCTTATAAATTGTACAGTTAGAAATACCTGTAAGAAATTAAAAACTCAAATAAAGAGGGGTTTCGTGCTAGGTATGATAGCAACGTGGTCAATTTGTCCAGGTGTTCTGTAACTATGATCTTATGATTCAGGCCTGTGGGGAGAAAGGTAGTATAAAGGGAGAGGTTAAAAGATTTGTTTCCCTTTCTTTGGTTAAGCATTGAAATAGAGTGCATGATTCAACAGACCCCAAAATCAGGGAGGTGATGCACAACATTTGAGAAGCCAAGGCAAGCATCAACAAAAGTTTGAGGCAAGCCAGGTCCACAAAACAAGATCCAGGTTAGACAGGGTGACATAAGGAGATCCTATCTCAACACAAACAAGAATAAAAGGAGGTGGGTAACTCCTAAGAACCCTCTGCTGGAAGAAGGGAAGGACTGAATAGGCCCAGCAAATGGAAAGTCTGGCCTCCTAGAAAGAGACCTCACAGCCCAGGCTTTGTTTCACTCTTTTCTATAAAGGGTAGTAAGTACCTCAGGACAAAGGGAGAGATAGTGGGACTTCTCCCATTTGGCTAAATTGTAAATAAATCCATTTTCTTTCACCAACTCTGAGTCTTAATTTTCCTTAAACAGGAAAGAGAGGCACCGGATATCTGGAGCTAACTGCCTCTCTTGAGTGGATTAAAGAGCTGATGGCATCAGACTCTGTAACACATGAATCTGCCCAATACTTTCCCTGCCCATCCCCAGCGCAGTGGGAACCCCAAAGTGAGGAGACTGTGGTCCTTGATGAGGATCAGTGGCAGAAGTGCCTTATAAGTCCTGCTGTTTTCTCTAATGCCAAGTTGCTGTATTTAAGAAAAGCATGGCCCAAATCTATCAATACCCAGGCAAGAATGAGACTGACAGCAAATTAATAGAGCAGGTTCATGTGGAAAAAAGAGGCTTTTGTTGTTATCTTGAAGAAAAATGATATCTTTATTTGCAGTCTCTCTTCTCTTTCCTCTCCTGCCCTTTCCTCTCCTTCTCTCCTTTCCTCTCCCCTTCCCTCCACTCTTCGCCCCTCCTCTCTCCTCTCCTTTCTCCTCTCCTGTCCTCTCCTCTCTTTTCCTCTCTTTGCTTTCCAATTATTCCCCTCTCCTCCTCTCTTCCTTTCCCCTTTCTTCTCCTCCATCTATCTCCAATGTGTGTGTGTGTGTGTGTGTGTGTTTTGGTTGGGACTGCCAGCTCCCAAATAACAACACAGAGACTTATTATTAATTATAAAAGCTAAGTCAATAGCCTAGATTTTTTTGCTAGCTCTTATAGCTTAAATCAACTCATTTCTAATAATCTGTGTGTTGCCCCGAGACTCATTTACCTCAACTATGTACTTTCTATCCTGCTTGCTGTGTGTCTCATGGAGTCTCGCAATTCTGCCCTTCTTCCCAGCATCCTCTCTGCCTTCAAAATCCTGCCTAGCTATTGGTCATTCATCCTTTTATTAAACTAAACCTAGTGAAACATATTCATAGAGTACAAAAGAGATTATTCCACAATATTTTCTCTTGTAAAGTAAATACTCTACCCTGAGCTATATTCCAACCACCCTGGTTTATTTATTTTTTCCCAATTTATAATTTCACTAAGCTATCTGAGCTGGTCTTTAACTCTTCTGTAGTTCAGACTGGACTTGAATCTGTGATTCTCCTGTATCAGTCAGTAGCTGGAACTGAATGCCCAGCTGTCTATTTCATCCTACTGTAGCTAAGAGTAAAGACTTATACTTTGAAAGATTACTGTGACAGAGGTAGAAAAAAAAAAA
>LOJH01005984.1:21936-33224 GCA_001685095.1 Ellobius talpinus | reverse complement strand
AGCTCATTCACAGTCAAAAAATTCAAAGAAAACACAATAATATACATAATCCAGCCTCTCTGTGCATATTCCATCTTTACATGGTTTATTTTTCTTTACTCCTTGATTCTGACTGTCTGTACTCTGTTTAAAGACTTTTATTATTTCTATACTCTTTTTCTTCTCTCTCTCAGCCTACATACATATTTTAGACAGTGTCTCATTTAGGGGTCTTTTATGTCTGAATCCGTCCTATTGCATATCTGTAATCATTTTCTGGGAATCATTTGGACTCCCCTGAACAAAACTAGAAAAAAGGTTTCTTTTAATAGCTTATGTGCACTACAAACCTGCACACATTACCAGTAGATCAACTGCAGGATAACAGAAACTGTGTTATACTGAAAAGAAAACAATGCATCTCAATAAGGAAAAGGTGAGAGAGAGGGAAAGACAGGGAGAAAGAGAGAGTGTATGTTTTAGTGTATGTGAGTGTGTGTGCTTGTGTGATGGGGAGTAGGAATGTATATGTATGTGAGATTGTGGGGGGTTGTGTGTGAAAGAGCATGTGTATTTGCATGTGTGTGTTTGCGAGTGTGCATGTGTGCCTGTTAACTGTCTTGCAGTTATGATAAAAATAAATACAAGGCAGAAAATATCCAAGGGTCACATCACTTACGCCACGTTTTCAGAGTACTAAGTCTCAGGTTGCTCGGCTTCAACAGCAGTGAGAATGTGTGTTAGAAGAAATTCTTCACCTCATAGAAAACAAGAAGACCAGAATGCCAACAAGGGGGAGCAAGTCAAGTCTCCAAGAACCTCTCCAACCCTTCTCACTACCATCCCTCCCATTCTCCATCCCCTCCACTCTCCCTTGCTCCCTGCCATTGAACCACTTCCTTTAACTAGCTCGCACAGTCCCACTACTTGCCAATAGTCTATTAAAACCTGAATTAATGTGTCAATGCCTTTAGAAATGTCTTCACAGTCATATCCATAGGGGTACTTGTGTAATCACATAGTATTTCCTACATGCAGTTCAAATTAACAATCAAGATTAGTATCATAGTGTAACTTGAGAAAAATGTCAAGAAAAAGAAAGCACTCACACACATAAAAGAACAAAATGTGAAAAAATGTCTCTGAGTATAGAAGAAAAGTAAAAGATGGTTACAGAAGGAAAGAGAAGCATTGGAGGTTACAAAATGATGTGACAAAGAATGTCCTCATTTGATTTTTTAATAGAAATCATCAAATATGATTATCAGCAAAACACTGTGTGCTATTAAAACTTTAGCAACCACCTTATTATTAAATAGGAAAATAAGTGAATGCTAGATGTTTGAGAATTACAGTGGTCCAGGGCTGCAGTCATGGAGTAATGATGCAAATTTTCCTTAGACAATGTGCCAGCCACACAACTCACATTGTAAAACCTCCTTTCAAGGGGACCACCCCAGCTTTAAATTGAGGCTTCTCTCAAACTTACAGCATAGAAAAAGCAATCTTATTTGCCAATAGCATCTATGTTTACAGAGTCCCATCCACACTTCCTCACAGAAGGTGGGGGATGGGGGGGCATTCTGACTCTCACTGCTCGAGACACTGGCTTTCTATATCAGATGACCTAAGAAGCTGAATATGGTGTCAGTGGTTGTCAACAAACATTGACTAAGAACAAAAGAGGGAGAATAAAAAATGAAACCCATCATCAGATCAAATATTATAAAGCAAAAAAGCTGTGTGGTCAAAAGACTAATTCTCAATCAAATTGTGAGAAAGTTTCTAATTTATTTTAACAAAACTGTTCAGTGTACCAGTACCAGTATAGAGAGGTGAGCCTATTGTTTGCATTTGTATCTAGTAACATGAGACATTCATGTAAACAAACAAACAAACAAAAAAACCTGCAGTGTCTGTTTGATTGCAAGCTCATGTTTGTTAGACTTGTACCCATCAATGAAAAGTTCTCTCCCCTCCTTCCCTGTTTCCGTGTCTGTCATGCCTAGCCTAGGTTTATAAACAGGTACCATCTTGGAATTCCACTGCCATTCATTCTTGTCAGCTGTGTCTCAGCACACAGGATGCTGCTGAAGCACTTCCTCAGTACTGGCAGACTGGCTGGCATCCAGCCTGGACAAATTGCTGATCTTTCCTGCCACGCAATGTTAAATAGTGATTCTAGCCGGCACTGAAAGAAAATAGCTCCAAAAGCCACATTTAGCATCTAAAGACTGGCTGATATTTCTTAAGTATACATGGTTTGGGTGCTGGGATTCCTTTAATGAATTTCAGTTTGGCAAAGAATCTGGCATGGGAGGAATACTAAGCTTAAATTTAAAGTCCATATATAACTTTGTAAATCACTGAAGACAAGACAATCTGAGCCCCAGATGTATGAACTCTAAACTGAAATTCATAATCATTCTTCTTTTAGGCCATGTGACTATGAAAACAATTAATAAGGTACTATGTATAAACCCAGATGTACAATCTTTAGCAATCTTCTCTTTACCCTAATACCTCCTTCCACTCAGCCTAAACCTCTCACAGTGACTGCTTCCTGGTATGAAGAACTGGAGAAATTTCAATGTATGATGTCAATCCCTTAGATATTCACATAATTAAGTTTATCCAACAGAAGCCTTTTTGTATCCATACTTGTTCAAGTATGGTACCTGAACAAGGCACCCTGTTCAGTGCAAGAAGTCAACTGGAACATATTGTTCCCGTTTGAAGGATGATCAGGGTCTCAGAGGAAGTGGAAGAGTGTTATCAGTCCTCCAAGAAGAAGTGATGTCTTGATATGAACCCATAGGAGACTAAGCTATAGTAAGAGGAGACTTGTCTCATGAATCTAGCAACTCTTGTGTGTGCATAGTGGCTATCTGAGGGAATGGAGGATCATTAATTGAAACATTGCCGAGGGAGCAAATGTGCATCAAGAAAGAGAAACAATGTATAGAGAGAAATCTGATCCTGGAAGAGGGCACGTGTGTTTGAGAGAGATGGTAAGGCATGAGGGTAAAGCTCAAGCATGTACATATCACACATTTATATGTGTGTGTATGCACCATACACTTAGAAATGTACAGCTGTTCGTGGTGGTAGTAAGTGAATTAATAGCAGAAAATACTGCCAAGTTACAGTTTTTAAGGTCTGCCTATGGCCTGGAAGGCATGTTGGAATTTGAAAGTTAAGACCTAACTTGCTATTCAGCTTTTCTCCATTGTTCTCCCAGGATTACTAGAAGGTCATTCCTGAAGACTCCATGACATTGACCAGTGCCTTTGGAAAATTATTCTGCCACTAATGACAGAGATAACATGTTTACTGAGTCCTAACATGAAAAAGCCTTTGGCTTCCTACTTCAAGTAGCTTGAGAAAGGTCCAACTGGGAGAGACCTTTATACACCTCATCTCAAACATGCTTCATTGGTCTTGTCTTGTGAGGATATCAATGTTGTCCTTGCACATTTCCCTTTATAGAGAATAGTTACATAGTTACCATCAATACAGTTCTCTAAATGTCCAACTGGGGGTCTTACATGAAATATTTCTGAAAAGGCAATAGTCTTAGCTGAGAATTTATGAATGGATTGAGAGGTTTTTTTTATAGCTTTTAATACTAAATATTTCAGGGTTTTGGTAACTCTTAATCTTCATAAGAAGTTAAACAAAGCAATGAATAATGGAAGGGACTTCCTTTGTGATGCTAATGACTACTGGAAGTGTTTTTGTTTCTAGAATTTATAGACATCAGTGATGCTTAGAGTTAAACTTACATGGTATTTAAGCGGTAACAAAATTCTCTGTTACCAAAGAGATGGACAGTATTCCTAGAATAAGGGAGTGGTCAAAGCACATGGAGAGATACAACTACACGTAGAGTGGTAACACCATGAGCACTATGACTCGAAAAATCAACCCTGAAAGCACCATTGGGTTCTTTAGACTTGTGGAAAGCAAACTGAAGGAAGAGACTGAATGTAAACCCATATGAAAATTATTTTACCACAATTGTAATTACTAAAATAATTTCCTATACTTTATAAAATAAATAAAATGTACTTATCAAATGCATCTTGAAAGCTCAGTACTTTCCACTGTATTAGGAATATAACAATGTAGGAATCAGGGAAAGATCACATATACATTATCTACAGCAGAGCAAATCTTACAAGGGGCAATACTTTATTTGGTACCATGCTAGTCTTTGAGATAACTCACTACTCCAAACTGTCTTTTCCACTCACCAATGAACGGTATTGACTTTTACAATTTTCTCTATAAATGTAAATATCATTCATACATACATTCATTCATGTATTTGTTCATACAGTCCAATTAGCGTAACTCTGGATTCCCATGGAATATGAAAGGGACAATCATTTGCCTTCAGTGGACTCATAGCATGGGAGCAGGTGTAAGTAATAAGCCAGCCATTGCAGCATTATCTGATAGGTGTTAACAGAGTGATTAAAAAAAAAAACAGTGAAAATGGATACTGGGAGCAGGAAGCCTAAAAAGCAATTTGACAGATGATGGAAAGACCATCTACCAAAGCCATACAAGTAGAATTTTAAAATGGGTTGAAATTTTTTTTGTATTATTGGAATTTTTAAGATATATTGGGTGAAATATTATATTCAGAGATATGGGTCCCACTGGTAGCACTAAGGGAATGTGACCGTCAGTTGTTAGACATGGAGCATGAGGAAAGCATTACACACTACTCTTCTGAAAGGAGTCTAGTCCAAGAACTGGAATAGGATGTACGAGGCAGTCAGAAGGGCAAAAACAGACCACCAAGAAACTGAAGCAGCTTGTTGACTATGCTGGGAATCAACATACTATAATCTGCATTTGTTTGTATTTTGCCTGGAACTTACTGAACACCTCAGTTGTGTTATAGTAAATTGTTGCATGCCCTTTAGGGAGTTTGCAACTGTGTTAGGATGAAAGCCAACAGTACCAGTGGGGAGAAGGGAAGCAGTTACACAGCTCAGATGGCAATGAGCGCTCAGCTAAGTTGTCGCTGGCTAACTGGCAAAATGCACAAAATGGTGCCATTGTAATGTTTTCCCATGATTCATCAGGCTCAACCTCTTGTTCCATTTAATGCTTTTCCTTCTCCTGGCCTTGGCAGGTGTGTGGGGAGGGCATAATGAAGTGCTTCTCTGGTAAGATTAAGGAGAGACTGAAGTCAATGGTTTAAGCAAGTGACTTCCCGACACAGAAAGGGAAGTGAATGGTGCTATATCACTATCAAACAATCCATTCACATACATCCTCACAATCTATCATTTGACATCCAGAGTTAGTAAAGACTTTGATCTTGTATGCACTCCCCATAAGTCTTGTATGTATTATTAATAAAGCTCTGGGACGGGAAGCTTCCATCACTGCAATGACTCTAGCTTAGAGAATTTGGGTTCATTAATGTGGAAATGCATAGAACTTTGTCAGTGTTAACATATGCATTTTTCTTGCAGATGGTTGAAAAAGAAGGGTATCTTCAAAAAGCCAAAATTGCAGATGGAGGAAAGAAACTGAGGTAATGAAAGTTCTTCAACTCTCTGTTGCATAACGGCACAGTCTCCTATATCCTCAGCTTGTATCACTGATACTGTTTGAGATGCAAGGCCACCCAAACCTAACCAGAACAGTTCCTTCTGTTACCATTGTTGACACCCTTATTGTTAAAATGATTATACTTTTCAAGGGAAGACATTGCATTCTATAGTGTTGCCCAGAATGTAAAAATGGCCGATGACTCGAATTCTTAGGACTATAAATCTTTAAACATAAAAAGGGAAACATGGTTTCTGGATTAACAGATTGGGTTGTTGAATGAATTCATTTGCAGCATATAAAGATCTCTCTGCAATACCCGGAGAAGTTTTATGAAGGATAAAAGATTTGAACTGTATTTGTAGCTCAAAATTAAAAACCATTTAGAAAAAAAGGGAAGAGAAAAAGAAAACCATGAACAAAAGATAGGTGAGGGAAATTTAAAAAATTATAAAGAACTTCCTGGGGTGAAGGGCAGGAACAATAAAAGTGTTCAAGAAAAAAGAACAAGTTGGTTTTGGGGTCAAGAAAGATACTTGCTATGCTGTTTATAGGGGGTACTTTAAAATAGTCATCTCCCTTTTAGAATTTTTGCTATTTCATACATTGTGTATTCTATATTTAGCTTTATAGTATGGAATATGCAAGTAATAAAGGCGCATGGAAATACTCAAACTAAAAGACATTTATTTGAGAGTGTATTACTGTTATAACTAAGTAGGGTCAATATTCTAATTAGCTATACAATAGGACAACTGTTAATTGCATTACACAATATGTTACTAGAAAGATGCTTTGGCTAACACTAGAGAATGAAAGATACTTTTAATGGCTATAGTGGATAGAGTTTAGATTTATTTGGAAGAAAAAATAATAATGTAATTCCAGTGCCTACAATAGCTATTCTAATTTCTAAACAGGAGATAAGGTTGAATCTTCCCAAAGATATTTCCTGGTAGGAGTCAGGCAGCCACCTTGCCTCAAAAGTACCATAGAGGCACAAGATCAAATGCAAAGCAGCTGTAGGTCTGGCCTTCTCTGTCCCTGCAGAACTGCCAGTCAAACTTTGAAAGAGCAACAGACGAGAATCATTGACTGACTAGCTCAGCCGTGTACCCCTTTTTTTCCCATGAACTTCATCCCACAATCAAAACTCAGGCATGCGGAGGGTGCAGCAGAGCAAGCTGGCCAAAACCCTTTGTTACACAACCAACCACGACTCCCCACCCCTACCCCAACACAAGAAACTCCAGCTCACTCACTCATTCTTCCCTGCTGTGTTGGCGCCAGAAACAATGATAGCGTTGGTCAGTGTTCCTCTTCAGCGTCACGCAAAACAGGAGTTCCTTGAAAACAAGGCAATTGGCCTTCTGTGGTGGCTCCATGGAGCACCCTCATCCATGTTCCATTAGCCAATCTTGTAACATACTCCTAGAAGTACGGGTCTGAAGCGTCAGAGATAGGGAGCAGCCCCTTGCCCAGCAAACTCTCAGGAACACAGGGCATATTGCTTCAGTATGTATACCCCTGTGCATTTGCTTCATTTTCATAAATATCTTAATCAAGTTGTGTATAGTGTCTGGATTGAGGCTTAAATTCATATGAGCATTGGTGTGTACTCCATTGTATTGGTTTTTCAATCAGCTTGTATGCCACTAAGCATTCTTTCAGATATTTTATTTATAATTTCATAAATTCTAGTTCTTCTCGTTTTAGAACCCCAAGGTGCAGTGAATTAAATTAATTATACCCTTCAGTTGTAGCGCTGTGACATTATATCTGGGGCAAGACCCATAGGTGGTTTTACTTCATAATCTCTTCTACTCTTAGATCAATCTCCTGTTCTTTAAATCCCATATTCATACATCTATTTGGTTTTATGTGTGGTGTTTGAAACAAATCAACAAAATAATTATTTATGATAATGTGTACATTAATGTGTTCTATGTTGCATAAACAGTTTTATGTTCAAAATCTCATGTTTCTTGCCATATTCATTCAATATTAGTGCAACCATATCTATGGTGGTGCCATATCAAGCCCATTTCACCTCTTTGTTGCCCACTTGCCATTATGTATTTGTACCAAATCTTATTTTCACAAGTCCCCCAGGCACAAACACCCAAGTTATCTCTAACTCTTCTTGGATATTAAACATTACAATAAAGCACATGTAACTGTTTCTTCGGAACCTGTTAGAAGTTCTCTTAGGGAACTGAACTCAGGAATTAAGATTTCTTGGGCATCTGCTATGTGCTACTGACAGGCTCTTGAATGATTGCTGAAACTCACACAAGTTTGTCTTGCATTGCAGAAGGGATCCTATTTCTCTGTAATCCAACCCAATCCAACCCAACATTCTACTTTTCATGCGGTCAAAAATGTGGCCACAGACTGTTTCCTTGCTTCTGCTCTCATTCCCATTCCACTGATTGGTATGGCAGTTGAGTGTGGCATTAATCTTTCATCTAGAGTCACTCAGATTCTGCGTTGCAAGAATGGCTTATTCAAGAGCTTTGATGCTAGCTATTGCGTGTCTTGTCTTTTTGTTGTTTAAGAGAATGCAAAATAAATCATAGACAACAATACTTTGTTAGTTTTGGGCTTTATAAATATCTCCCTAAATTCATGGAGTTCATTTTTACATTTAATGTAGATGCCTTAATACAGTGAACATTTTAAATCTAATAGTCCCCATTTTTCATATACTTAGTATCATGCCCTTTTCATGAGCTACAATATGCCAAATAATTTCTATTATCATTTTAATTTAATATTTGAGTCAAGTTTTATAGTAAAGGTTAAACTGCAGTACACTTTCTAGTTATTATCATTTTTTTCTAAAGATCAATTCTAAGCCTGGATTATCTGATCAAATTGCATGGCTGCTAATGAATTTTAGGAGCGGGGGAGGTGATGAAGTGGGTAACAGTGTTTTCCACACAGGAACCTGGGTTCCAGTATCCAAATCACACAGGAAAACAACTGGAACAATTAGAGATAAATGTATATGCGGAGAGCTCACTGCCAATTGATCAAGCCTAAACAAAACAGTGTCAGAGAACAGACATCTATTGTCCTCTTCTGGCCTCAATACAGGTGCACACAGGAGCAGGCATCTACACACACACACACACACATGCACACGTGTGCACATGATTACAACATACAAATGAGTGCAACCGTAGATGTGAACCTTCTCCCACACCCACACATTAAGGAAAAGAGCCTTACTATTCTTGCAATAGGTTGCAATTGCTTACTCAAAGTCTATACTTTTATCAGCAGTAACAGGCAGGTCAGGCTGGTCATAACCTTGAAAAATTACAGAGGTTTTTTATCACATGGATCATTTAATAATTATTAAATGATGTCATCTAGTTATTATAATTTGTATTGCTTATGTGATATTTTCTATGGGCTGTTTCCCATTCATCAAAGATCCTATATCACTTTAGTAAAATTTAATGAGCTAATAAGCACTATTAATAAATGCTTATTCTGCCAAGCACGTAGTTCATTGTGATAGTAGTGTTATTACTTAAGTACTTCGTTCATCTTGTTTTTCAAATCTAAAAATCATCTCCTTAACTGCTCCTTTTGCCAGAGTCTGCCAGATGTAGTTGTACCAGCATCTACCCTGGGCTGCTTGAAATGCACTTGTGTGTCCCTTCTTGATTTAAGCTGTGTGAGGCCAAGAAGCGGGACCTGTTCTTTTGTTTCCTGCCACCGTTGGTCCCGAGAGCTTCGACTGTCATTTATCAATAGCGCTTTGGAAACTTCTGCAAAGTTTTCTATCTCTAAATCTATGCTACGCCGTTTACATTTTACATCTTTCCCTATTCTGAACTTGTCTCTCTTTGTTGTCATTTTCATTTGTCTTTATTTCTCTCTGTCCTATGTTTTCTTTTCCATAAGGAAAAACAAATTACTCATGTGACTAGGGGAAGGTGGCAGGAAAGAGTCTGCTGGTTTCATCTTACATTCATAAAAGGCCCCAAACTTAACCTTGTTTTGAAATGAGGTTATGGACATTTCCCTTGCGATATACTGGCAGATTTGAAAGCAGGATTCATTCAGCATTCAACGTTAATTTTTAATTATGAACCTTGAAATTATGCCTCAGCTTTTCTGATGAATCTCGTGAACGTTTTCATTTCGGGAATTGCATCCTCGTGGCAGGAAGTTGCTCTGGCTTATCTGAAGCTCGGTGATGATTTAGTCATGGATTTTTGGATTGTTTTTGTTTGCTTGTTTGGTTGGTTTTGTTTTCTAGTTCCTAGAGCTTAAGGTTACAAAAGGCACCCGCTAATGTGCTCACACGCGTTCAGTTTCTCACACGTTTCTGCATGTGCGCCTTTCCTTTGTCAGTTCCTCTGGGGCACCGTACATTTCATCACGTTTCGATCTTCTCGCTTCGCTTTCCCCTTAGAATGACACTGACAATACACGGTTGAAGGTGAACAGAAAATGGGCAGGAAAACAAACCTGAAAGGGGTTTTAGTGGTCACCTTTACTAGTGGAGCATTCTTCACAGACTCAGAGCTTAGACTATGCGCAGGTGCACGCACGCGCGTGCTCATGCGCACTGATCATTATCATCAGCATATTTCCTTTTCTTTAGAATGTGATACTAAAGCCCCCCCCACAGTGTGAACATAATTTTCTTTAGTACTTTCTCTTCAGATTGTCATCAAATGAACACAAACCCAATCTCTCTAGCCCCTTGCCATTCTCCTTCCTTCCTTCTTTTCCTCCCTTCCTGCCTCCCTCCCTCTTCTTGCAACCCTGAAAGAAATGTGCATTTTATACCTACTGTCTCATTGATTCAATTCTTATAGAGTTATATTGCAGAAGCTTAAAATACGAGAAAGAACACAGAAGTTCTCAGACCTGCTTATCCAAGAGTCTGGAGGGTTATACGGTAAATCATTCATAGGCACTTGGATAGATCCCCCACTCATGTGACAGCACAGAAGCAAATCTACTCCAGAGTAACCAAGTCAGGCAACAGCACCAGGTGACCCAAAGAGAATCTGGAATTGATGATGTCACTCGACGCGTATTTTCCTCTGTTCTGGCTTGTTGCTGTGTAAGTAAAGAACACGAGGAGGAGTGCAGGGCATAAAGCCTTGAGAGATAAACAGTTGTATGTCCTAGACCCTTAGACTGCTGAGGAATATTTTCAGGGCCATTTCCATCAGGCAGCCAAGCAGGTATATGCTGCTGTTATGTGCTGCCATCCGGTGTCCATTTGGTAGAATGTCAAGCTGATGCCTGTGTTGGGGCTTTTTATTGTTTTGGTTTTACTTTGTTTCACCTTCCATTTCTTCTGCTTCACAACTCACAATTTGTTTTCGTAAGTTATTGGAAGTATTCCACTTGCCTAAAATGCCCTGGCAATTGCCCATATCAAAATCAGTTGTTCAGATAAGAGTTTAGTACTTCTGGCTTTGAAATTATATGACCTTTTATCTTATTAGATATCATGTATTTTGTTTTTTCAAACTGCAAAACATGTTTTCATTCCTTGTCCCTGGATCTCTTTTCAGCACAAAAAGACTAGCTGTAATTCCTAACTGAATATCTGGAAATCTGTGTGGGGACCTAGACTTTCTTGCACAATCCAGAGGCTACTGATTCCTGACTGCCTAAACAAACACGATGTATTCCAGAAAAAAAGAAAGAGGGGGGAGAGAGAGAGAGAGAGAGAGAGAGAGAGAGAGAGAGAGAGA
>LOJH01005984.1:4602-14880 GCA_001685095.1 Ellobius talpinus | reverse complement strand
AGAGAGAGAGAGAGAGAGAGAGAGAGAGAGAGAGAGAGAGAGAGAGAAGTGGGTTCTCACTGTGGAGCCCTGGCTTGCCTGGACCATCTTGTTATGTAGACCAGGCTGTCTTGAACTTACAGAGAGCAATCTGCCTATGCCCTTTAATTTTTGTTATACCCCCATGCTTGTCTGGAAAAAATGGCACAAATGTAAGAAATACTGTTATGCAAGGCTTTCATGAAGAGAAAAAAATCTTTATCCAAAGGTAGCAAAAGATATCTCTTCAAATGAAGCAGCCATTCATCAGGGACTCAAATGTCCCTTCCTGAATGTCATGAGCATTTCTGGATTCCCTCTTCTTCCGTGGATCCTCATTACTGATGTTTGATTCAGCACCTCACACAATGTTGGGACTGATCCACACAGCCCACATTTGGCAACTCTTCTTCTCACTGAAGTGTTTTCAGTTACTGTCTCTTCCCCCCACTTAGGACTGTTATAACAGCATACCATTGGGGGCACATCTCAAACATCAAATGCTAAGTTCTCATAATTTTGGAGTCTGCAAAGTCCAAGATAGAAGCATTGGTAGGTCTAGGTTCATTGAGAATGCCCTTCCTGCGTGGGTCCCATCTCTCTGTAATCCCACACATAGCAGGCAGAACATTAAGGCTTTGCCCTTCTTAGCAGATCCCACTCCCAAACCCAACTTTTAACAGCGTGGCAAGGGTTTAGGATTCAATATATGAACATGTTGATTCCACAGCAATACCTTAGTCCCACTTTTGTCCAGAAAACATGCACAGGATCACGTGGCTTTGTGTCCATGGTCCTCCCTTTAAAGGAAACAAAGGACGTTTTTATCCATTTCAGTGTTTTGAATCAGAAGATCAAACAGTAACGGATCGCCTATTGTCGGCATTTCATAACAGAAGGCCACTGCAACCCTCCAAACATCTAGGAGAGAAAGAAAAGAATGAAAGTCAGTCTCTACAGAGAAAGGAACAGATCTGCTGTCTTCCTGAATCCTGTTCCTGCTTACCCAGGTCACCTCAGAACAGAACATGGTCACTGCTGGTTGCTGCACTTACTATGGTCCTGAATACCGGCTAGAAGTTTTCTGTGTTTTCAGATGTAGCCCACTTTATATTCCCTTATTTTTATTCTAAGTCTCACCCAAAGAATATTAAAGCATCTTACTGCATTCTCCAAATGTCTTAACAGTCTTCTTTTTTCTTTCTGTATTTTTGTCTTTTTGGGCTCAGTTGGGAGTACTTTTTCTGTGTGTCTTTCAGTTCTTTATTTAAGTCTTCTCATGTGATAAACATTTTTCCTCTAATTTCAAATAGTATGATTTTTTTTTCACTTCTAAGAGTTTGTTTCTTTAAATTTATTCTGTCAGCTGGCATACCTACTTGTTTCCTGCAGGTATTTTCCAGACTACATTTTAATTTTTGGAAAAACAGGAGGAATGGTTGTTTTATGACCGATCTTGTGAGCTTAGCATCAGTGGTCCAGGGTCTCACTCCATTCCATGTGTTTCTGCTGCCCCTGACTCATGCTTCTTGGGTTCCTGATTGTCATTGCTTATCTTTGGCTGTGTACTAACCATGGAGATGGCAATGTGATCGTGGTGGTGGGAGGGGTGTGCCCTGTGGTTGGGATAAATGTGTTCTACTTATGGGAGTGCTTTGTAGTTTCAAAAGGGGTGTGAGGCTGTGATACCTTGTCTCAGACTGTGGTATTAGAGTCTCTGGTTGTGTCTCGGAAATGGGAGAGCTATAGAAACACTGTAACTTCTTGGAGACAAGACTCTCCTTTGCTTCTTTAACATTTTAGCCTACTCAACACTTCCCTTCTGTGCTCTCTTGGAACCAGAGAAAAAAACAGTTTCAGCAGTGATTCTTGTCTATCCTTCCATGAATGCTTGGCAGGCCCTTGTCCTTTTACAACGTGGTGTGGGACAAAGCTCAAATTTGTGAAGTATAAACAAATGACCTCAGAGGACCATGAAGTTATGTTGCTTTGATACTCAGGTTCACTGTCTATTTCAGAGTCCCACCTCACACACACACACACACACACACACACAAATAAAAACTACAGCATGGCATTCCCCTCTGCCATTTCTGACTTTCAGCTCTGAAATAATTTTTAAAAGGTATTTTTTATCCAACATTTTCACTGTTTTCAGTGGGAGAGTTGATCCAAATAACATCTCTACTCATTATAATCTACTTCCCTTTAATGTGAGTATGCATTCAGTTAATCAGGTTTGTGCTATTTATATCAGCCTGGGTGGGAAAAGATTTCATTGGAATATGTATTGAAATCCCACAATGAACAGCTTGCTCGTTAAGGCCGCATAGAAGGCATGGATATATAACCAAGACAGAGATGATTTTGCCCTACCAGATCTGTGCCAATAACCATGATATGAAATAGGAAACAGAATAGATATTTGTTTTTGTTTATTTTTATTTTTTCTTCAGGATTTAAAGGAAGGAGTGCTCACATCTCTGAAGGATTTGAATTGGGCCTTGAGAGATGGTTGTCGCTTCTGTACGTGGGGATTTGCAGGCAGAAAACACAGGGAGATGAAAACCATGAACAATGACTAAGAATGGATGGAATCTGAGCACTAAAATATAAATGATGTTCATGGTCCAGTTGAAATCCAGGATAAGATAAGCCTTAAGGAGAGGTTGTGAGCTTATGAATACACTCCCAGGGCAAGACTCTAAAATGGGTTACTGGTAAATAATCCAGGCGCCTGCATCACAGAATACTCTAAATGGTTTTTGCTGAGTAGGCACTTGTGGTGTTTCTGTAAAGAACTGAGCATAGTGGAACCCAAATAAGGGAGAAACTGAGTCTCCTGAGATCATGGATTGCCCTCAATACAGGATCAGACTCTTCCCTTCCAAGCAGGTGCACAAGCTGTTATTGTCACAGCTTGTGCTGCCAGTTAAGTTTTCCTCCAAGGTCTCGACTCAAACAAATTGTCTTTTCCTAATGCAGTTGTGCACTTTTGTGTCTGGACAATTTCAGTTGACTCTTGTGACTTTAGAGTTTCTGTTTGATGTATGGGGGACACCTGACTGCATCCGTGGGACACTACAGACACACCTGCTTGATTCATCAAAACCCATAAATGGATGGCTGTGTAAATAGGATTTTAACCAGTTATTTATCCTTTCACAGTTTCTCATACCTATAACATACTTTGATCATAATCACCCCATCATGCTCTCTCACCGCCTTCTCTCCCCCATTGAATCAGTTTTAGAATAGAATAAGCCCAAAAAGTCTTCCTTATACTTCTAAGTCTTTTCTCTTAAGTGACCAACTGTGCATAACTGAGGTCACCTGCATGAGTAAGGATGGGGGTTATTTACCTGAACAAGGGCAATGTACCAGTGGCTACACCACTGAGGAATTTGACTCCCTCTCTTAGCAACCATTAAATTCCTAGATCTCTTAGGGAAGAAGTGGAGTCACACGAGCCCCTCCTCAGGTAAGGATTTCTGAAAAGAACTCCTGGTTGCTCCAGAAATAAGACCAATTTCTGACAAATGGAAGAACAACTTTTGTAAATGTAGAGACCCTACTCACTTATTTATTCTATGAATAATCAATAAGTCCTACCAGGCATCACATGATTGTTTTAATCAAAGAAAAATCCAAATGAATAATATATGACCCTTGCTCTCACGGTGTTGTGATATGGTAGAGCTGACAGAGCCATAAATAAGCTTATTATAATAAACTATGATTGTGATATAACTGTGAGAAAGCCAACACCAGACCAGGGCTTCCCAGGTACACCGGAATATAAAATAGGCATACAAATCAAACATTTACTGATAATAAATCAGAGAAATTTATTTTATCACAATTCTTTGGTATGCATATAATTTTACTGTTTATTAAAATGGAGACAAATTTGCATAAAAGATGTATGTGCTTATTTTTTTCAAAATAAAGAACTAAATCTTGACTGAGCATTTGGTACTATAGAACCTAGAGCATTTTTATTAGAGTTGATTGATGTTTTGATTTTATAATCATTAATTCTGAGAATTGTATAAATAAGTAGTTAAAAATAGCAGGAGTACTATTTAGAGACATTTTAGAAATAGGTGGAAATTTTCCTCCACTCTAATGACCAAAATACATTTGGTATTTTTTTTTGAATGGGATTCAAATAAGCAAATCTAGTGTTGAACTTTAAAAAAATCAAACTCTGTGCAAACAAGACAACCCAAAGGTATATTAATTTTACCCTGACATTCTGAGGAACTAAGTACTCCATTGTGCTTCTATGTGGACAGAGCCCTTAGTATATACAGTGAGGACATTACCACCCATTACACCTAGTCTCAGTGTGAGCTGAGGGATCTCCGGCAACTCTTTCTGGTCCTGAGGGTACGGACACATGTGTAGCACAGAGTGTTCATGCATGCTGCAAATTCAGAAGCAAGGTTGAAGTAAAGCCCTGTGACATAGCACAAGCAAGTGTTGCCAGAAATATGTTCTCTGCAGTTTTATTTTGAAATAACTTTGTACATCTCATTCCACATCCAGAAGAAAAAGTAGCCAAATTTTCATGATCCCCATGCCTTAGGGTTTCTATTGCTGTGAAGAAGCAGTATGACCATCACAACTCTTATTAAGGAAAACATTTAATTGAGGTGGCGGCTTGCAATTTCAGAAGTTCAGTCCATTATCACCATAGTGGGGAGCATGGTAGCACACAGGCAGATATGGTGTTGGCTACATCTTGATCAGAAGGCAACAAGCAGGACCTTGACACTGAGTGAAGCTTAAGCCTAGGAAACCTCAAAGTCTGCCCCCACACTTTCAGTAACACACTTCCTTCAACAAGATTATACCTACTCCAACAAAGCCACACCTCCTAAGAGTGCCACTTGCTATGAGCTTATGGGGGCCAATTACATTTAAACTACCACACCCCATAGTCAGTTACTTGACAGTTTAAGAAGTTGGGCTCTAGAACCACAGGCTTGTGTGATATTTTGAGTAGCAATTGCCCCCGTAGGCTCATATATTGAATGTTTGGTCATTAGGAAGTGTTGCTGCTTGAGAGGGATTAGAAGGTGTGGCCTTGATGGAGGAAGTATGTCACTGGGGTTTCAGAAAAATAAATAGGGCCCAATGACTTTTTCATGTTTTCTCTTCCTGCTGCCTTTGGATCTGGATGGAGATCTTTCAGCTTCCCAGGCACCATGTTTGCCTTCCTAGCACCATGCTTCCTGGCATGACTGACTAAAAAGGACTAAGCCTCTGAAATTGAAAGCAAACCCCAATTACATATTTCCCTTTATAAGAGTTGCCATGTCTTTTCCCAGCAATATTATACTGACTAAGACCATTTGGTACATGTAATCCTTTCCCAGAGATGGTGGCCTTGCAAGTAATGCTCATTCTACATACCTTCTCCCAATTTGGTCATTCTGCAAGTAACATTCTGCAAGCTCAGTTTTATACCATTGTGTTAAATGTTCTGAGAAATACAAAACTGAAGCAGTCTAATCTCCCCAAAGAACAGAGGCAAGAGCATCTCAAATTGAAGCCATGCCTGGTGTGCAAAGCTTGGTCAAATAAGGATGACTCAATCTATTAAGTTTTTGTGGGTTTGTTTGCTTTTGTTTTTGTCTTGCTGTGAATACAGTTCAGTGGTGCATAACTTGATTTCTATGCTCAAAGTCCTGAATTCTACCCTAATTACTAAAAAGAAAGAAGGGGAGATAGGAAAGTTGAAGGAAGAAAGGGAGGAGGGAAGAAAAGAAGCAATAAACTTAAGATCTTCACACCTCTGCTTCTTCAGCATATCTTATTAGCATGTACCACAAGAAGAAAAATAATACAATACTATGCATAAAAGAACCTAAACTCTCAAAAAATTCAAAAGTTGATGCGCACATTTAGCAAAGTAAGAGTATAAAATTTAATACACAAAAATCAGTAATCTTCCTTTACATATAAGATAAGCATACCAAGAAAGAAATCAGAGAAACAATCCCACCAACAACGGCATAAAAGATACTTATCTTGAAATAAATCTAACCAAGGAAGTAAAAGATTTGTATAAGGAAGACATCAGGAGATGGAAGAACCTTTCAAGCTCTTGAATTTGTATGAGTAATATTGTAAAATTGGTCATCCTCCCCAAATCAATCTACAGAATCACAAAATCCATAAAAACCCCAAAGCTTTTCTTTACATAAATTGAAAAAATCTAAAATTTCACATGAAAAGAGTCAGAGAACAAAAAAACAAAACAAACATAAAACACCTCCAGAATAACCAAGACAATCCTAAACAATCAAAGCACTGATGGAGGTCCAACCACCCTGATTTTATACCACTTTATACTGTAGCAGTATAGTAAGAAAAGTAGCATAATACTTGACATAAAAACAGAAACATTGAACAATGGAATATAACTGAGGACCCACATCTAACTCCATATCCCTACACCCTCTACCCTCTTTTCAAAAAGGCAAGAAAGTACACACTGGAGAAAAAAATAGCATTTTCAACAAGTGGTGCTGATAAAACTCAATAGCTGGGTGTAGAAGAATGAAACTATATCCTTAACTCTTACCCTATGCAAAATCCCAGATGTATCAAGGACCTCAGCATAAAGCCTGACACACTAGATGAGACAATGGAAGAACTAATGATACACTTGAATTTATAGCACAGGAAAGGAAAACATCCACGTAGCACAGGCATTAAGACTAACAGTTGACAAATGGTACCTCATGGAAGTAAAAAAACTTCTTTTTTGCAGCAAAGGCACCATCATTCAATTGAAGAGACATACATCTGACACAGGATTAATATCCAGAATAAACAAAGAAATCAAAAGAAAAAATGATAACATCAAAAAAATCCAATTAAATTGGGGCAAGGAATTCAAAAGAGAGTTTTCAAAAGACGAAACATTAATGGCTGAGAAACACTTTTAGCATGTTTACAACCTTTAGTCATAAGAGAAATATAAATTAAAACTACTTTGAGAGTTCATCTTAACCTAATCAGAATGGCTAAGATCAAAAAGCATGTATACAAACAACAACAAAAGAACAAATGCTGGCATAGATATGAGGATGAAGAACATTTATTCATGATTATTGGGCATGTAAACCAGCACATTCTCTATGGAAATTCCTGTGGAGATTCCTCCAGTTGCTGAAAATAGATATATCACATGACTGAGCTAAACCATTGTCATAGTTAGGTTTCTGTTGCTGTGAAGAGACACCATAACCATGGCAACTCTTAAAAAGAAAACACTTAATTGAGGTGGCTTGCTTACAGTTTAGGAGGTTGAGTCCATTATCATAATGATGGGAAATGTAGTGACATATAGGCACTTGTCAAATCTCAACAGAAAAACTGCTTCATGTAGTAGGTTGACAACAGAGAGACCCACAACTGGTCAACATATAGGGAATAAGAAACTACAGAGAACTCATCCCTGAATGGAATAGCCCAACCCCGCCCCCCAAGGCTCAGAGACCATTGCAAAAGAGGGGGTTAAAAGATTGTGACAGCCAGAAATAGTGGCTGGAAAGAAACAGTGTTTTTTGGACTCAGTAGGTCAGTTGCACACAGTAAGTCACAGTGATTTTGACACAGCATCCATAAGACCTGAGCAAACTCAAGCCAGACAAAAATGTCCGTGCATCTAGCTTAGGAGCTATTGTCAACTGATAGTTTCTGGGAGAGGCACTAGTATTCATTAAGGGTGTGACCTCTGGTAGGACCATGATCCAAAGAAGGCCCCACACCAAAGAGTATTTCAGCAGAACAAATTGGATTTGATAAGGGGAGAGAGAAAGAGATAGAGAAAGAAAACGTGAAGTTGAATGGGTTAGGGAAGTGAGGTACATCTGGGAAGAGGTGGGGAAGCTGATGAATATAATTAAAATATATTGTATGACTATTACAAACAAGTAATTAAAATATTTTTAAAAGGAAAAAAGATAGAAGGAAATTGAAACTTTTCCCTTGAATCTCAAGCAAATTGAAAGAAAATATGCCCATAAATTGATTTACACTGTAAAGGTAGACATTGACAGCTGCCCTAAAGTGCATGACAATGATTTGGACTAGTTTTATGGTAGTTTGAAGCAAAAGTGATTGCTCCCAGCTAGTGAGGATTCTAAATATATTCAGAGGAAGTGACATTGAGCTTATTTTTGAAAGACAAATAGGATTTTGATGTAGGCATTGTAGGGAAAATATTTTATATTGCTATAAGAATGTAAACATTGGTAAACCATGGCAATTTAATTCCTTAAATGAATTGTTTCTCAAAGTTATTGATCTCTTTCTTCCCTCTTGCTCCATGCATGGTTTAGGCTGATTTATCCATTTTGATAAAGCCTCTCAGGCAGAGTAAATGTCCTACAATCCAGGTTGTGAGCTGCTTCTAGAAACACTTGGGAGCAATTCCAGGTTAGGATTGTGTCATAGAAGCTTCAACCAGTTTCTAAAATTGGAAGTCACTGCCCTGGCTGGAAACTCAGTGTGGCACTGGCTTAGGGAAGATCTGAGCTGCAAGGGCCTCACATCACCTGTTGACCAAGTGGAGAATTTCGTAACAAGTGTTACATGTTCTCAGATTAAGACAGCCTCAGTGGCAGTTGGGACATGTCTGGTGAAAGAGCACTTTTTCTGTATTTTTAATTGTAAAGAGCTATGCAACTTATATGACCTTATAGATATATGTTATAAAACTGTTCAAGCAGATGAGAACAAAAGGCATTCCTCTTACTAAGAGGGAAGATTGACCACAGACTGTTTGTTGTCTTTATGTCGTTAGTAAACCATAGGTCATCTCTCACTGACAAAAATATTATAATAAACTCACCTGTCTTTGACATTTGGGACTATGGTGAGTGTTACAGACATGCCAGCACAAAAAGAAATGGCAGGGCAACTCATTTAAGAACTATGAATGACTTTTTAGAACAACATGAGCTCATTGACGCACCAGCCAGCACCAGTTGCATACCTAGGAAGCCTCCCTTGTACCTCTAAACAGAACATTTTGAGGTTTTCTGCATTGAGTAGTTTTTGTTGTTCCATATCCAAACAGATCAGAGAAGGTGGATCTCTTTTGTCAGTTAGGTGGGTTAGATCATTTGTTTTAATCCTCACATACTACTCAGAAAACTTAGTGTCATTTTAAGCACAAACTCTACACCTTTATATGTATTTTCAGTAATATTTCTGTATTAAAATGTTTAAAGTCAATACAAGACTTCAATATTGAAGGTCTGTCTGTTTCAGTTATGCAACTTTAAGAGTTTAAATTTCATTTTATTCTAATATTTCAATTAGAAGTAACAACTATAAAATTGTACTCTGAGTTCTTCTTTGTTTATTGTTTTATTGGGAGTTAATTTCAGCTTCTCACACTGTTAGGTTTCAAGCATTATGCTGGCCCCTGTCACCTGGCAGGATAAACCTAGGCAGTACCTTGGCTATCCCAGGTTCCTATGGCTACTATGTCACTACATATGTATGCAGGTACAAAAGGTCCCTTTAAGAGACAAACTCTGTCCATTCCTTCCCTCTTTTCCTGCTGTTTTTCTGAAGAGGTAGGCTGGTCCTTGCCTCTTCTTCCTCTTCTTCTTCCTCTCTCTATTTATCTTTCTCTCTTCCACCTCCCACTCCCTTTATCTCAATAAGTCTCCCACATAAGCTGTGCTTGCATGGCGTGTCTGTCCCTCACCCATACTGGGCTCTCACCAGCTGCATGGTCCTTTGGCCTGCCAAGGTCTCTCTTGTACTGTTTTACAACACACGCAGTAGGCAAGTACTCTACCACTGACCTCCTAGCTCTCAAATTTAATCTTTATGTATTTATGGTTGTAGAGGGTGATATTTGATTATATCACATTAATGAACGTATTATCTCCCATACTTTATTCATAATAAGAACATTAAAAATTTGTTCTCTGCAATAGTCATATACACAGGAGATTATTAAGTACAGTTCCCATGCTGCACAACAAGCCCAAGGCACTTAAGGTTCTCCTTTGAGCTTTTATTTGTTTGTTTTTTAACAGAAGAGCAGGTTCAATCCAACAAAAACAAAGCAAACAGACAGCAACTAAAAGTAGCTGCATAATTTCACTTGGTATGATGTTTTCTAGCTCCATCTATTTCCCTGCAAGTTTCAAGATGGCACTATTTTTGTCTGCTGTGTAGTACTCCACTGTGTAAATGTACCACATTTTCCTTATCCATTCT
>LOJH01005983.1:0-28077 GCA_001685095.1 Ellobius talpinus | reverse complement strand
AAAAAAAAAAAAAGAAATCTAATTTAACCATTTTCAAAGTCAAACCCCTGCACATTTTGTATTATTTTTATTTGTTTGGTTATTTTGAGACAGGGTCTTACTGTGTGGCCCTGGCTGGCCTGGAACTTGCTTTGTAGACCAGGTTGGCCTTGAACTCACAGAGATTCTTTTGCCTCCATGTGCCGTATGCCTGGCCTCCTGGACATTTTGTGACTTTGTCTTCCCCTTGCTTCTGTATTTATTTCAGATAAATAGCCTTAAGGTTAAAAGGGGAAGACGAAGGACTGGAAAATAACCTAGTCAGCAAGGTGCTTGCTGGGCAAACATGAGAACCAAAGTTCAACCCCTAGAACCCACATTAAAAAAAAAAAAACAAAAGAAGCCAACCACACTGGCATATACCTGTAATCCCAGATCTGGGGAGACAAAGACAGGCAGAACCTGAGGTTTAATGACTAGCTAACCTAGATAAATCAATGAGCTCTAGGACAATGAGAGGCTGTCTCAAAAAACAAGGTGGACAGTAATCTAAGGAACGGCACCCAAGACTGAACATTGCCCTCTAAATGCAAATGCACATAAATGTACTAAACACGTCTCATCCAATGGGATCTGGAGGTCTTGGGAGGGGGTTTGCCCAAGATCACCAAAGCATTAGTCCAATCTGACGTAAGAATTCAAAGGGGCCATCAAACAGTGATTACCTGGTTGTTTTCTTAAAAAGTCCAGCAGTTTAGAGAGTCACTGAGAGTTTTAAGATAGCATGAACTAGAGAGTCGAGTCTCAGGCCAGCCTGGGATACAGACACCAGTTGTGTGGGAGCTAGGCTACTGTCATGGGATTAATGTCTCTCTGCATGCCTACTTGGCATCCAGGACTAGGGTTTTGGGGGGAGTCTTGCTGGATGCAGTGTGCCTCCTTTCACTTCCCTCCAAACTTTAGGACATTCTCCCAAGACTGTGAAGACACAATCTTGGGCAATAGTTCTCACTATCTTGTGTCAACAGATACTGACATGGAAACTCTTGCTCAGGGTCACACAGATGTAAAGTTCAGGTGGAATCTAAACTCAGCTTCTCTGGCCTTGAGCCTATGCTCTTAACCCTCTGCTATGCCACGTGTCTCTTTATCTGTAGAATGAGGTCATGGGATGGAGTGCTGTTTAAGAAAGATTATTTCTAACCATATTTCGAGAGTTATGACCTTATGCCTTGAGATCAGAGCTGGATGCAAATATTGTCACTTCCTAAGAACATAGCCTTGGCAAATATTTAGCCTGCTTGGGCTCACTATTTAATTTATAAACCATTGATAGCACCCTGTTTCTGCCTCCTAAATGCTGAGATTACAGGTGGGTTGCCTTAACTACCCGGCTTTTACACTGATTCTGGGGCTCTAAATTCTGGGCCCAGACTTGTAGGATATGTATATTACCTACTGAACTATTTTGCCAATCTCCTGGCACAAGGCCTACGTGGGCAGTCCCTGTTCCTTATTTCAGTTCCATTACTGTTAGTAAAGATGTATCCTAAGTAACAGATCCATTCCATTACTGTAGAGAGTATGGAAAAGATTCTAACCTCGCCTTTCTGGAATTTTCCTTTTAGAGTCTTTTAGTCTCTAGAAGCGCTGAGCCCTTTGTAGGCCTTGGTATTGTGGAACTGAGGATTTGGGAAGGTCCTCTGATTCCAAAAGACCCAGGCCTGAAAGGGTGATGAACCTCCGTGCTGATCTGTTATTATTTTCTGTTCAGCTCTGATAGTTCAGCCTCGCAGCCACACCCATATGTTTCCAGAAGCCCTTGAGTCCGGGGCAGCGTCCCTGGCTGTGAGTGACTCAGGCCTGCTTGAAAGTTCAGTAAAGACCAGAAAGTCCTGAGTGTTCAGCATTTGCATGTTGCTTGCTTGTTCTACTTGGGAAATCTCATTCAATGTCAGGCTCTGGGATGGACATGATCTTACTAACAGTAACTAGAGGTTGAGTGGAGAAAGAAGACGGTGAAGAGAAGACTGGGGTCAAAGTTGTCTCTGAACCACTATAAAGTTGTATTTTGAGCCTTCATTGTCCTAAAAAGTGTAAAAATGGTTGCAATAACTGCATTGTTGGAACGTGAAACTAAAGCTGTTTCCCAGGGTTCTCCTACACTTCTGCATCCCTGGCAAATCCCTGCTCATCCTTCTGCTCTTATTCTTAAAAGACTTGGGATCAGCAAGCCAAATAAAACGGCAGATGATAGGCTAAGTTTGGATTTTAAATAAACAAAGAGTAATGTTCTCATGTAAGTATGTCCCATGCAGTATTGAAGATATGCTTACAGGCAAAATAATTATCATCTACTTGAAATTCAGATTTAACCTAGCATCCTGCTTCTGTTGTTGTTGATATCCAGCAGGTTCAGAGAGTTATTTCAATTTTCTTGTGTCTGTTGAGACTAGTCCATGGATAAGAACGGGTAGCTCTGTCGCTCTTTTTGGCAGGGCCAATGTGACTTAATTCTAGTATGTATGTAAGTCATCTGGCTCTGAGCATAGCACATCGCTATTATTAAGTAACGGATGCCCCATGGGTCCAACAGAATCAATACTGTGAGTGTTTGGAAGGAGGAACTGGGGAATAAGGAATGAGAGGCAGAATTGCATTGCGTTTTGAATCTAGGCACGGTGGTATATACCTGAAATCCCAGCACTCAGGAGGCTAAGACAGGAAGATGGTGAGCCTGAGGCTACACTGGGCTACGTAGTAAGTTATAAGCCAGTTTCAGATACACAGAAACTCTGCTGCACAATAAACAAATGAATATACAAATGAATTAATAAACACTGAGGCTTCCCCCTTCATCCTCTCCCTTCCTCCCAAGGCTTCAGATACATAGATCTTTCTTTTCTTCAAGTCTTCCAGGCCCATTCCCACCTCCTGGACTTTGCAGTCATTATGCCCCTCCTTGGAATGAATGCACTCCCTCTGTCCTGGGATTCCAGCTCAGCACTGTGTCTCCAGAGAAGGCTTCCAAACTCCCATTCAAACCCAAACAGCTTCAGGCTGCCACCCCTCCCCTCACTGCTAAGGTATTTCTGGTTTGTTTCCTTCAGAGCACATCATCTCAGGCTGCTGGGAGAAGGCTGAACCGTTTTTCTTATTTTTTTTCTGTCTCCTCTATTTAACTGACTGTTTTACCAGGCTAGAAATCTTTTGCTCTCTGCCGTAGCCCCAGGGGTCACAGCAGTGCTCAAACAGAAAGCATTCCCTCAATCCTGAGTGAATGGATGATGACACTGGGCCTTCCTTAGCCATGTCTCTTGTGCCTGGGCTTTAAAGTCAATGGTTTGGGACTGAGGAGATGACTCAGTAGGTAAGAGAACTTGTTGTATAAATGTGAAGACTTGAGTTCAAATCCCTAGCATCTACACACAGACACACAACAGTCAGGTATGGCTATCTGTGCCTACAACCTCAGCACTGGGAGACAGAGACAGGCAGATCCCTAGGGCGTAGTGGCCAGCCAGTCTAGCCAAACTGACCAGCTTCATGTTCAATAGGAGACCTGACTCAAAGAAACAAGGCAGATGTCCCCCTCTGGCCTCCACCTCAGTCCCATGCATACAACACACACACACACACACACACACACACACACACATTAGAATAAATGGTTTGAGTGGAAATGCCTCCAAAATCATCTGCATCTGGTCCACTGAGGGCCTATGTTGTGCTTGCTTGCTATTTATTATGGTATGGCTATAGGTCGACTCCAGGCACTGGGGCTGGAGGGTTTGTGAAGAGTTCCTTGGCTGAGAACTCAGTGATCGTTAATAGAATAGAGTCAAGAAGACCTCAGGGCCTGTTGGTGAGGGATTATTGTCTTTTTTTTCTTTTTTTTTTTTTTGGTTTTCCCAGACAGGGTTTCTCTGTAGCTTTGGAGCCTATCCTGAAACTTGCTCTATAGACCAGGCTGGCTTCGAACTCACAGAGATTCACCTGCTTCTCCCTCCCGAGTGCTGGGACTAAAGGCGTGCACCACCACCACCACCCAGCGAGTACTGTGAACAGATTAACTGAAGTGGAAAGCGCAACCCTAACTGTGGGCAGCATCATTTCCATGGGCCGAAGTTCCAGACAGTATAAAAGGGAGACAGCAAACAGAGTGTTGCCTTTTGTTCCTCGCGGCTTGCTGCAATGTGATCGGTCGCTCGTGTTCCCGTCAGCACACCTTCCAGGACAGGATAGACTGTACCCCCTCAGACTGGGAGCCAAGATAAGCCCTTTCTCCATGAAGTTGCATTTGTGAGGTATTTGAACATAGTAATGAGAAAAGTGACTAACCTACTAAAAAAGAGGGTGCTGGTAGATTTAGAGATGTCTGTCTCAGAGGTAGATGAGGCCCAAGTACTGGCTTCCCTGGACGAAGGTAAGTATTGCATAGCTGAACTGACTGAAACGAATCTGAGCATGCCCGGCCCTGAACAGTTCAGGCACTCAGCCGTGTCCGCCGAGAATGACACAGAAAACCCCTGGGCTGCTGCTGTCTTCCAGCTTTTTCTAATTAATCCTCAACCGCTAATACAAGTGGAGCAAGTCTGGCTTAATCTTAATTCCTTTACCCTTCACCCGTTTGAGCCAACTTCGCTGACCTTCTGCCATTGCCTATTTGTTTAATCTCACTCTGTCCAGAGGGAAATCCCAAAATACAGGGCATCACACCAGGTAGGGAAAATTCTGCTGCCTGAGTTCTAGAGACATTCGATGGATTGGCTGTGCGGCTGAATCACCCTTCTCAGAACAGCACACACAAGCCATATTTGTGCTGGCTCATGTCCCATGGATGGGGAAGTCAAGAATTTTACCACAGTGTCAGAGACAGAAAGGTGAATCCTCCTGACTCTAGACAATCCAGCCTCTGTCTCCCCTTCCTGGCCATGTGGCCTGTATCAAAGCCTCTAAAGTCCTGCCAGGCTGTCTTCAGGGTTGGGAGTCAGGGTGTGTGCACCTCTGAGGTCTGCAGTTTTCAGCTAAGCCCTTAGAGTCTGTATTAACTTCTCTTATGCTGTTGTGACCAAACTATCAGACAGAAACTACAGAAGGAGGCCTTTGGGATGGCTCAGGAGCAACTTGAGTGTGATCCCCAGAAGCCATGTAAAGGTGGGAAGAGAAATTACTCCACAGCTCTCCTCTGATTGCCACACAAGCACTGGTCCATGTCCCTCACTATAAACATCATGCCTCTCCCATAATAACAATAAATAATGTTTTTACTTGAAGGAAAGAAAGATTGCTTTGGTTCATGGTTTGGGGCTAGGAGTGCAGCATGGGGAAGGTGTGAAGAGACAGGGCAGTTCATATGGAGGTCATGGAACAGGGAATGATAATGTACCAGGTTGACTTTCCCCACTCCATGGCTTACTCTAGCTGGCCCACCAGCCTATGGGATGGTGCCACCTACGTGTAGGGCCCACTTCAGCGATCCTCTCTGGAAGGTCCCTCACAGACACGCCCAGAGGTTTGCTTCACTAGTCTCCTAGGAACTTCTCGACCTAATCAAGATGTCAGTCAAAATTACAGTTAGGGACTCCTCAGTGGGGAGCTTTCGTCTTAGCCACTTGGTACAGGCCTGACATGTAGTAGCGCTTTCATAGACAGTTCTGGGATGGTGATGGCACACACCTTTAATCCCAGCAATCGGGAGTCAGAGGCAGGAGGATCTCTGTGCGTTCGAGGCCAGCCTGGTCTACAAGAACTAGTTCCAGGGCAGACAATAAAGCGACAAAGAGAAATCCTGTCTCAAAAAACAAAAACAAACAAAAACAAAAAAAGAAATGGCCACGTAAACTGTAATCAGCTTGTTATGAGTTGCGGATCCCCTTTCTGTGAGGTGGGCTGTTGGTCCCTCTCTCTTGGGCTGCTGGGAGGATGAAGATGAAAGGATGAGATGGAGCGCCATGTGCAGTGCCCCTAACTCCCTCACGGCTCCCATTAAATTTCCACCTTGGGCTTCGCTGCCCTGAAGTGTTTGTCCTCTGTGGCCCTTGGTGGGTGGCCTCTCAGGCCTTCCTCTTTTGGTGGATGCTGGAGGTGTACATGATCACCTCAAGTTGTTCTGCCCTTGCCAAAGGGGAACAGACGAACAGCAGGGGCTCTGAGATGCTCTCCGGTCCTTGTGGTAATTTGCTCGTATCTGCCTTCTCTCAGGATGAGCATTTCTGTGACTTTGTGGATGAACTCACAGAGTATCAGACCAAGAACATCCTCGCTTCCCCCATCATGAATGGGAAGGACGTGGTAGCCATAATCATGGCTGTGAATAAAATAGATGGACCCCACTTCACCAAGAGAGACGAAGAGGTAAGACTGCTTGAGATACTGTTGAGGACACCATGCTAGCCCATTCCTCCTGCTCATGGAATTCCCCAACCTTGCCATTTGGTTTGGCTTTAGTTCCCCCATATATACGTGAAGCAGGAAGACAAGCCAAGTATGTCAGCCCTTCGCTGTAATTCCGGTATTGAGAAGCTGGAGCAGGAGTATTGTCACAATTTGGTGGTGCACAACTATAATTATAATTGTATAGCCTGGGCTGTATAATGAGTTTTAGGGCATTGTATGCTATATATTAGGCAGACCCTGTCTCAAAAACTAAAAGAGAGAGGGGGCAGGGTCCAGATGCTAATCTCTGAGGGAGGCAGGGGAATATGACTGTCCAGATATTGGATTTTGGAGTTAGGAATGCAAGGTATTTGTTCTGGATCTTCCAGAATCTTGTTGTATTTGGAAAAATCACTTATCTTCTCTGAACCTATTTTTTTTCTTTTTTTTTTTTTTACTTGTAAAGTGTCAGTGATTTCACAGTACCTCAGAGTGGCTTGTAATGATTGGGTAACATACACCAGTGACTTAACATCGGGCCACCAGGTTCAACAAATACTAGCTATTTTTATTAATACATTCTCAATAAATCAACAAGCATGGTGCGTGTCCATTCATGTGGCCACTCATGGTTCAACTGTGCAAATTGCCTCTGTGCAAGATTTAACAATGGTCAGACATTTGCTGGTGGCAGAAGCGGCCAGAGGAAGGATTTCTCTGTCTCATCTGCTATTTGAATCTGTAGATTCTTCTCAAGTACCTCAACTTTGTGAATCTGATCATGAAGGTGTACCATTTGAGTTACCTGCACAGCTGTGAGACTCGGCGTGGCCAGGTGAGTAGCCTGAGCATGTCCTTCTACTGAAGCATTGATATCGTCAGGGCAGTAAGTGTGAAGGTACTGTGAATTCAAGCCGTGCCTAGTGGGAGTGCCCTGTATTAGGAGGTGACGGATGGATGTGAAGTTGTATCCTAGAGTGGTTGTGCTTGGATTTGAATGTTTGCTCACTAATGAGCTGGCAGACCTTTAGTGAGTTGCTAAGCCTCTCTGATAACGTGGATATGTAAGATGGGCGTGGTGGTGCATGCTTGTCACTCCAGCACCCTGGAGGCAGAGGCAGGAGGATCAGGAATGTGGAGGTCAGACTTTGCTACTCAAGACCCTGCCGAAACAAACAAAGCAAAACAAAACATGGAGATAATTATATATCATTCTCAAAAGAGTGTTGTCAAAATAAATAAGAGGACATATATAGGGTACTTCAACTGCTTATTATTATTTTATTGTATGGTTTTTGCAGTGTTGGGGATTGAACTCAAGACCTGTATTACTGACCTGCACCCTTAAACCCTGTGCTTAATATATATTATTAATAACACATGAGATAAAATAAATGGAAATAGTTGGATCCAATGCCTCAGTTTTTCCACCTATAAAATGGGGCGAATGAGCCTATTTCTCTAGGTTATTGTGAGAGTTAAATGGAGTAAACTAGAAAACTTTGCAGAATTGTTATTTTCTAAGAAACTTTCTACAACTCTGATCATTCTTTTTCAAATGTCTGCAGATACTGCTGTGGTCTGGGAGCAAGGTCTTTGAAGAGCTCACGGATATAGAGAGACAGTTCCACAAAGCCCTGTACACAGTCCGTGCTTTCCTCAACTGTGACAGATACTCTGTAGGCCTCTTAGACATGACCAAACAGAAGGTAAGACAATTTCAAGGATGGCAAGGATTCACCTAGCACAGGACACAGCCTGGGTGAGTCTGCAAGGCTGTGGAAGATTTTACACAAGCATTAGGGAGACGGCTTGGTTAGTAATGTGCTTGCCTCAGAGCTACGAGGACCTGAGTTTGACTCCCAGAACTGATGGAAGAGGAGCAGGCCATACATAGCATAGGCGTAGCGGTCAGAGGACGACTTTTGGAAATCAGTTCTCCCCTTCCACGGAGGATTCTGGGGGATTGAACTCAGGTCGTCAGGCTCTCCTGGCAAGTGCTTTTACCCTGGAGCCATCCTGCTGATGGCTTTGCAAGTGTGGACCTGGGTCCTCTGCTGTCCCACAGACGTCCCCTGCTGTCCCACAGACGATGTCCCCTGCTGTCCCACAGATGTCCCTGCTGTCTCACAGAAGATGTATCCTGCTGTCCCACAGATGTCCCCTGCTATCACACAGATGTCCTCTGCTGTCTCACAGATGATGTCCCCTGCTGTCCCACAGACGATGTCCCCTGCGGTCCCACAGACGTCCCCTGCTATCACACATACGTCACCTGCTGTCTCACAGACGATGTCCCCTGCTGTCCCACAGATGTTCCCTGCTGTCCCACAGACGATGTCCCCTGCTGTCTCACAGATGATGTCCCCTGCTGTCCCACAGATGTCCCTGCTGTCCCACAGATGTCCCTGCTGTCCCACAGATGTCCCTGCTGTCCCACAGACGTCCCCTGCTGTGCCACCGATGTCCTCTCTAACTTGGTGCTTTCTTTTTCTTAAAAGCTTGTTTAGGTGAATATAAATCAGAGTCATAGTGTAGTCTAAGAAATCAATTTTTTCTTATGGCTAGTGACTTTTATGAAGTCACAGACCTGTTTAAAAAGTCTTTTTCTAGCTTCCAGGATCAGAAAGGTATTTACTTATGCCAATTTGTGTAAGCTTTATTTTTATGGAATTTACATGTAGCTCTACAGTATACCAGAAAAACGTAATGTATACTATTATACATGATAAATATTACCATTTCATGTGGATACCCAACCTACCATTATCTCATCTGGAAAAGACCCGTCCTTCCCTACTGTCCTATTGAAAGACCCACCCTTCCCCACTGCACTATTGAAAGACCCGCCCTTTCCCATTGCTCTAATGAAAAGTCCACCTGTTGTTGCCATCCCATCTTTCCCTGGCTTGGTTTCTGGAATCTCTACTTTGTTGCACTGGTTGATTTTCTATTATTCTACAATGTCATACTGCCTTGATTTCAGTTTGTGTGTACAATGTCTTGATGTTCATTTGTGAAGAGATCTCTGAATTTGGCATTTTATGTTAGAGTTCTTCACTGTGTTTTATATCTCTTGAAGTTTCTACCTGTATTTTCTATCCTTTCATAATTAGGGACTTCAAATTGGGTATTTCTTTTTCTCCTGCCATTCCTAGCAGCAACCGAGTTATTGCTTATCTTCTTCAGGAGATATTAGTTCTTCTAGGGCAGTGGTTCTCAACCTTCCTAATGCTGGGACCCTTTAATACAGTTCCTCACGTTGTGGTGACCCCCAACCATAAAATTATTTCATTGCTACTTCATAACTGTAATTTTACTGCTGTTATGAATCGTAATGTAAATCTTTCTTTGGAGAGAGAAGTTTGTCAGTGGAGTCGCGACCCAAAGGTTGAGAATCCATGTTTTAAGGTCTGTAATGTGTTGTATGCACCATAAACAAGTTGCAAACAGGACATGGGGCTTTGGTAGGTCCCCAGTTCATATGGTCACCCAGGCTGGAATTTCTTTCTGTTGTCTGAAGTCTAGCAAGAGTCCGTCTGGACAGAAGGCCAAGGGTGTGGTATCTGAACTTTCTGTGAGCTCCCTTCTGTTTGTCTTCTGGGTGACATTAACATAAGCCAGCCATCAGGATGAGTGTGCTCAAAGAAACAAGGCATAAAGGATGGCATCTACACACAGCAATGCAGGGCTAACAGGTCACCGTTTGTCCCCAAGTGTTAACAGCTCAATGATCAGAGAGAGCTCTGGACAAGGAAAACCTTCTCTGATCTTTGATCTAACACAACCTTTGTATCTCCACATGCATAGAACACCAGCAGACAAGCCACAGATGGAAGCCTGGGTAGCCCTAGTGGCTTCTTCTCCTAAGCCTTCTTTCTGGTTCTTTTTTTTCCCCCTTTTTCCTTTCTTTCTTGAGATAAGGTCTCTTGGATCCTAGGCTAGTCCTGAACTTGCTATGTAGCCAAGAATGACTTGAACTCCTGATCTTCCTGTCTCTACTCCTAAGTGCTGGGATTCCAGGCAAGTGCTTCAACACTCATTTTATTCCATGCTGGGATTGGAGCACAGGGCTTTAGGCACGCTAGGTGTATTAGTTAGGATTTCTATTGCTGTGAAAAAACACCATGATCACGGCAACTCTTATTTAAAGAAAACATTTAATTGGGGTGACTTGCTTATAGTTTCAGAGGTTCAGTCCATTATCATTTTGGGGGGGAGTATGGAGTCATGCAGGCAGGCATGGTGCTAGAGAAATAGCAGAGTGTCCTACATCTTGCAGGCAACAGGAAGTTGACTGAGACATCACTGGGCAGCATCCTGAGCATAGGAAACCTCCAAGCCCACCCCCGTAGTGACACACTTCCTCCAGCAAGGCCATATTCACTCCAACAAAGCCACACCTCCTTATAGAGCCACTCCCTATGAGATTATGGGGGCCCGACTGCCACACTAGGCAAGCGCTCTACCAACTGAACTCCATCCCCCACCCACCTTTCTCTATCTTCCTCCCATCCCCCACCCTCCTTTCTCTATCTTCCTCTTGTGTCTTAGGTCATGGTAAAAAGAAAAACTCAAGATAAAGTAAGTTAAGTAAGGGATGATTCATGAATCAGGTGGCCCCCAGACAGGAAACCATCAAGAGCGCAGCTTTACATGGGCAGTGAACTCTTCTAGGGTGGATGGAATAAAGACAACTTAATTGGCTACAGCCACACATTTGTCTGATGTAGGTGTAATCTGATCCATTGGCTGTCTGTGACTGACTAAAATTTAATTTGTAATAGAAACATGTCTCTTCGGTTATTACTCCAGAGCTGGGAATGGAGCCTAGGGCCTTGCACACACTAATCAAAAGCAATGCCTGAGTGCCAGCCCAGCTCCTGCCCCAGCCTTTGTTTGTTATGGAGGGGTGTATGTTGGAGTGCGGGAGAGTCCAAGTACAAAGTCAGGCTCCGGAGCACTCCCTGCTTATTGCGTTTAATAGCTTTCAGGGGCTTTTGGATGTTTTTTCACAACACTTTAACAGTCAATAGCAGCATTCCTGGAGTTGACAGTGGCATTGTGTGATTTATTTTGAGACCCCATGTTTCTCACCACTGCTGTTGTCATGACGCCTTTCTGATTGGCAGACACTACTGCAATGCGGTTATACAGCTGTGGCCTCATTGCTCTATTAGGTCTCATCCAGATGCTTCGATTGTTTTCCATGAAGACCCTACTCTGTAAAAAAGTATTGTTTGTGTGTGTGTGGTTTGTGTATATTTCCATGTGTGTGTGGGTATGCACAAGCCACCATGTGTGGAGGTAGGGGACATCTTTGGGTGTCAAACCTCTCCTGCCAGGTTGACTGAGATAGGGTCTCTTGTTTACTATTGCATGAAACAGACTGGAGAACTTCTGGGAATCCTCCTGCCTCCACCTCACATTTTGCCCTAAGAGCACCGACATTACAGACATGTGCTACTGTGCCCTACTTTACCTGGGATCTCAGGATTTGAACTTGCATCCTGACACTAGCAGGGCAAGAGCTTTTACCTACTGAGCCCTTTCCTCAGCCCCAAGACCTCATTTCCCCATCTAGTGTCCTACAATACTGGGGACACTCCAACTCGTCACCTATATTTCGGCTTATTAGACAGATCCTGTTTATCAATGTTTAACAAATAAGAATATTCTCTGACTTCATTCTTCCAGGCAAGCTCAGGTTTCAGTGATCTTTCCACATTCAAACTTCAGTGGTAGGCAGCTCATATAGGCTTCTCTTTATAAGAACATGTGATTATTGTTTTACTTTTCTCCTAGGAATTTTTTGATGTGTGGCCAGTTCTGATGGGTGAGGCTCCAGCCTACTCAGGTCCCAGGACTCCAGATGGAAGGGTGAGTCGCTTCATGGTCTTTTCCATAGGCAAGGCTTGGTGGGGTCTGCTGAAGGACACTCATTCATCATTTGTCTCTATCGTCACTCTGTCGCTTCCCCTGTGCGACAGTAATTCTTCACAACTTTCTGACCCTGTCACTTACAAATGTTTAATATCTTGTGGGAGTGTCGAGGGGACCCAAAGGAGCAGATGAGGTAGGAATCCATCCCCGCATTCAGCAGACAAGAATGAGTCCAGAGATGTCACGCAGTTGGCTAAAGGGTCTTCCCAGCAGGAAGTTAGAAGCAGTTTGGAGCTAGAAAGAGGCTTCAAATCTAATCCAGAATTGGTAGCCAGAGCACAGTCCCAACTACTTGATACACTTGTTAGCTGCCTGCATTTAAGTTCTTGTTTGTTTGGACTTAAAAAAATTGAACTGGTGGATAATAATAGTCAAATATTTTCATAATGGGTTCTCAGTTTATTTTTGAAAAGATTGAAGATCAGTTAGATGGGACCTTTAAGCCCACAGGATAGATTTGATTGGAGCTATGTCACAGCTGCATCTTTAGAAAGTAGCAGAAAGTAGCATGAGCTACCTAGTCAGCCACCGTTCACACTCCTGGCTGGGTGCTCCTGTTTGCCCCCCGACCCCCTCCGTAATTCAGGGTCACAGGGTATCATGTAAGCAGGTTATACCTACAGATGCTATGGTTGCTCGGGAGAGGGAAGGGAAAAGAAAGTCAACACTGACTCTGAATTTCTGAACCAGTTAGTGAGCCCGCTGTTTGTGTGACAGGAAGTTCAGTTGCGGTGGCTCTGTCAGTGTTCCTTTCAGGTGGTGTTGCCTTCTAAGACACTACAAAGATACACAAGAGAAGCCCACAAAAACCCACAGATATACCAAAAAATGGCCTTGGCGAAGACTAGTCAGCCTTGTATTGTTGTTCATTTAAGAATGGGAAACAATGGGCTGGAGAGATGACTCAGCAGTTGAGGGCACTGGCTGCTCTTCGGAGGTCCTGAGTTCAATTCCCAGCACCCATATCGCAGTTCACAACTGTCTGTAACTCCAGTCTCAGGGGATTTGACACCTTCACATAGAGTATATACAGGAAAACATCAGAGCATACCAGATACGGTCTCTTTATGTACTTCTGAATGTTCTGGGACTATCCATGTAGACCAGGCTGACCTTGAACTTGCAGAGATCTGTCTCTGCCTCTCAAGTGCTATGATTAAAGACATAGGACTATACCTGGCTCAAAACATTTTTCTTTAATGAATGTGGGTACAGTGGGAGACTCCTGAGTTCTGAGACTAACTAGTAGTGTGGGCTTGGGACGTTTCCAGAAGCCCCCTTCCTATTCTGTCATCCTGGGGCAGGTCATCCTGTTCATAGGACTTAGGTCACTGGTGCTGATCTCCCACCGACATGCAGTAGGCATTCTAGTATCAAACCAGAACTGGCCAGTTGCATCTCGTTGTCTGCCGGGTGCTGTACCTGAGCTGTTTTGTTTCTGTGGTACCATGATTTGAACCCAGGGCCCCATGCATACCAGGCAAGTGTTTTACCACTTCCTCGGCCCTTTTTGTAATTTTTAAAAATCGCCTTTATTTTTGAGACAGATTGCATAGGCTGGCCTTGAACTCACCCATTTACCCTAGGAGGTGCCTGAACTTGCAATGCTCTTGCTTCAGACTCCCAAGTAGCTGGAATTACAGACTTTCACCAGTAAACCTGGCTATCACTTATTCTTTTTAATATGTCTATGAACAAGTTATTTTTATTTTTTTCCCATTGGACACTTGAGGAGATCTGGTAAGGCCAAATCATTTGTACAGATTAAAAACCTGGGTGCTTTTCTCTCTGGTAACTGACATCACAAACATGCCTTCTTGTGGTCTCCTTTGCCTTCCGGTGTGACTCATGCTGTATTGGCTGAATTCAAACACGCTTTAAAAAATACGGTGTTTGACTTCAACCACCCGTCCCTCCATCCTAGGTCCAAAGCCCACTAACAACCAGCTATATTTCATTTCATCTTCTTCAGAAAGTAAAACGTCTTGTGTGTGTCTAAAGTATGAAAAAGTTGTACAGGCTAATTAAGCCTCATGGAAAACAACAAAACATATTGCTTGTCTTCAAACTGCCACACTTCCAGGCCTCATGATTTGGTTACCAATGTACCGGTGACTCTTTCAAAGACCCTGGTGTCACAGTGTCTGCTGCTCAGCAGAAGGTAACAAAGGTGCCCTTGATGGCTCTGGTTTGGTTTTCCAGAATCTGTGAATTTATACATGAATGTGGCCTTGAAGGCCACACAACAGCTACAGTGTGTAGAAAAAGCCCTCTTTTGCCTAACACACTGATTCTATTTTGCTGCTTTTTTTTCTTTTCTGAAAGCAAATTGATTCTCCAGTAGGTTTCAGAAAAAGAAAAATAAATAAAATCCAACACCCTAACCAAACCTCTTAGACATGCTAGGAACTTTTTGGAAGAGCCCCATGGCAACTGCGCTTGGCACAACACTGTTAGCCACGCTGGCAGTAGCAGTGGCCACATGCTCACCTCCTAGATTCCACAACAGCCTGCGTTTCTCAGCTGGGATGTTTGAGAACTATTTCTTGTCTTTTCTTTTTTTTTAAGACAAGGTCTTACTCTGTAGTCCAGGCTAGCCCAGAACTTACTATATAGCCCAGGCTGGCCTTAAACTTGTAGTGACCCTCCTGTCTCTGTTTCCTGATTGCTAGGATTATAGGTGTGATTACTATCAGCCCCAGAGTCTCTCAGTATAGTTCAGGTGGGTCTGGAACTCACAGTCCTCCTGCCTCAGCCTCTGAAAATGTTAAGACTACTGGCATGAGCCACTAAGCCCAGTGCTTTACAGTAGCTCAGCTTACAACGGGTTTGTGGGGATGTAACCCCCTGTGCACGGAGGAGATGCGGGCTCTCTCTGTTCAACCACTTTCCCAGGGATAGTTGCCATCAGGTGTGGCCTGTTCAAAGTTCTTCTGCTTTGTAGAGAATAATATTTTAAGGCTGTGCCTTGCCCTGAGTGATTCCTCATTATAAAGCAGCAGTTGGTTCCATTTCGAGCGTAAGTACTGATTAAGAATGATTTGGTCTGTCATTTGTGCAAGCAAACAACCACCATCTGTCCAGCACCAAACACAAGGCATACTGATAATTCATTTATGCGAAGAAAGTATGACTCCCTCTGAATGTATCATATTAAATAAGGAACATATGGATATATGCATCAAAACTATATCAGAACCCAGGTCACATGTTTTTGATCCCAACACTCTGGAGGCAAAGGCAGAGGCAGAGAACTACCCTGGTCTACATAGTGAGTTCCAGGCTATCCAAATCTACATAGTGAGATTCTGTCTCAAAAAGTCAAACAAAACAGAACAAAAAAAAAAAACAAACAAAAAACCCAAAACTGCATCAGAAAAACCAGACCTGTGAGCCCACCGAACACATGAGACTAATAAATAAATGAATGATGCAGAAAAACCAGGCCTATGGGCCCGCGGAACACATGTGACTATTGAATGAATGAATGATGCAATCCTGTACTTGGATCATAGAAAATAAGGGGCACCTAATGCTGGATACTGCAGCATTCTCCAATCCTTTCAGACCAGCCTATGCATGAGTCATGGATCAATAAGTACTGAGCTCTCAACTCTTCTATAGCATGCTTCTCACACACACACACACACACACACACACACACCATTATGTGAAGTGTAATATACAACCTGAGAGTTAATATTTGTATATAAGATCAGAATGAAAAAAAAAACAGGACTACCAAAAGCTACAAATGCCAAGTGAAATCAATAGTAAATTGGTGAGCTTAAGCCACTGAAATTGACATAGTTATGAACTTGTTATTCAGTAAATTCTGACATTGTCGAAGGACATAGACATATGAATCTATGCTTCTGACAAAACTTGCTCACAGAGTAGGTTTGGCATTGTTGCAAGGCCTTTTAAAGTAGTGAGGCTGAGACCTGTGAACGTGACAGGCATCCTTGAGAACTTGTCTATAGGATGCATTTCTGTACATGGAGATGCTGAGTCAGAGATTATGTGTACTTTGGTCCTAGAGACATCCTGCTAACTCACCACCTGCAACTGAAACTCATAGGTAGGATGGGATATTAAGAACGATAAGATTTTTGTTGCTGTGGCAAATACTGAGACAAGAATGAGGTTTTATAGGATGGAAGGTTCTCATGCACTCTGGGCCTAGCAGAGTTCTTTGTCTGTAATTCCATCTCATTGACTGGTAGAGAGTGAGAGCCTTCTGTAGTTTTTCTTTGGGAGTCAGATTCAAGATCCAGATTCCTGAGCCAGGTGGTGGTACATGCCTGTAATTCTAGCATTTGGTGCACACCTGTAATTCTAACATTTGATGTATGCCTGTAATTCTAGCATTTGGTGCGTGCCTGTTATTTTAGCGTTTGGGTGCATGCCTGTTATTCTAGTGTTTGGTGCATGCCTGTAATTCTAGCATTTGGTGCATGCTTATAATTCTAGCATTTGGTGCATGCCTATAATTCTAGCATTTGAGAGGTTGAGACAAGAAGATCAGAAGCTTAAGGTCAACCTTGGCTGCATATCAAGTTTGAGACTAGCTAGAAAAGACTACATTAAATCTTGTCTCAAAAAAACTAACCAACAGAGCTGGTAAGATGACTCAGCAGGCAACGGTGCATGTCACGAAGATTGATGGTTTGTGTTTGATCCCTGGATCCCACATCATGGGAAGAAAGAATCAAATCCTACAAGTTGTTCTCTGATCTCCCCCACCTTTGCTGTGATGTGTGTACATGAGTACACACACACACACACACACACACAATGGACTGGAGAGATGGCTCAGTGGTTATTTCCTATGCAACCATGATGGGGAGGGTATGCAGAGGGAAAAGAGAATCTTTTGGGCTTGCCTGTAGTGCTACCGTGCCTCAAAGGCACATAAGGTGGAAAGTGATGGAGGAAAGCACTGAACAGCTTTGGCTGGTTTTCCCACACCCACAAAGGTTCACACACCTGCCAGCACAAATCTGTGCATGCACGCACATCCACACACACACAATCCAAACAAGCGAATTAGCCAGACTCCTGTAACCACAGTTTTTACAAATGAAAAGAGATCTAGTAGCTGAGGGAAAGGCTTGAGTATAGAGTCAATGCTTCTTAATAAACGCAGCTAAGTGTTTTAGTAACAACTAGTCTGCAGGCTGGCAACAGTCCAGTGGTCATTGTCTGAGTGTCTGTGTCCCAGGCCATAGAGATACTGCAGCGGCATTTTATGCTTCTATCCCTAAATCACATAGTTAAATGGGTCTAGAAATCAAGGACCCAGGCTCTGGTGCTGGCTCATTGCAATGTCTCACTATACAGTACTCCTTTCTTCTCCTGCATCTCAGCTCTCATTGATGAGATGGTTGCTAAACTGCCTATCACTCTTAGGCATACAGAGGACCTGATAAGATAATAGAATTTTTCATGGAGAGCAGAAGAATAGAGCCACCTGCCAGCTGGTCCTATGAAGGTCTATGATCTATGACTCTCTTTGAGGGTCAGTTAAGGATAGTGAAGGCTGGAGAACAGCAGAGATGACCTTAGAGGGAGCTAGGGGCAAACTTGGAGCCCCTGAAAAACAAGGGCAGATGCAGTGAAGGACAGGGTATGGGTGCCACGTCTTAGGAATGGGTAAAGTTTGTGGGGGTTTTTTTGAACAGAGAAGGAAGAATCAGCTAGTTTCATGGGGGCACCTCTGTTGAAGCCCTGCTACGACTCAGTGTGTAATTTTCCTCTTTTGCCAGGAAATTAACTTTTATAAGGTCATTGACTACATCCTGCACGGCAAAGAAGACATCAAAGTAATCCCGTAAGTTTCATCTCCAGTCTTGAAAAACTTCAGGCATATTTCCAATACCTTAAGTCTATGGGTCCTGAAACCGAACTCTGAGCACACTCTGAACAGTCACGCCCTTGGTTGGAGGCAGAGAGAGCAGGGGGAGGGTGGTAAACAATGAGACTGAGAAGGTGGTGGAACCAGTCTCCCAAAGGGAAGAGCTAGATCAAAGGCAAGTATGCTGGGTTATATATCAGGAGTAGCCTGTGTTAACAAGCAGCCTCAGCATCACCTCCCCTCCACACCCCCCCAAAAAGATGATGGTCTCAAATTGAGGCTTTTCAACCACTTCTGTGGAGCCACTTCTGGGGTTCAATGAAGGGGAAGAGCAAAAATAAGAAGCTGGGAAAGAAGGTGACTCAGGCCCCAAGCGACACCACATCTAGAGAAGGGCTGGAAAGGAAGGATGCTACAGGTGCCTGTAGAGGACAATTTCAGGAGCAGAGAAGTCACAGCCCCTTTTGGGATAAGTTGTTTTGGTCAGCAGAGTGTTCCAGAAAACTTATCTCCCAGAATCCCTTCCTGTACAAAGAGTCACGCCCAGAGCTCTTCCTGGAGACAGACTCACTTTCTTGCCTTAATTGTGGGCACCATAAACTGCAGTCAGTAAGAAGATCACACCTTCAGCTGCTGCCCGCTCCCTGCAGAGCCAGTAGAGATAACTGGAAACGCTGACTCAGTCTTAGTCACCAGGTCAAATCCTAAAATACTCCTCTGTCACCCAGAGAAGCAGTTCTCAGGTCTGTCTTTTGCTAGCTGAGGATGAGAAATAGTCTTACATTCCCCTCTTGCTGGGTTTTCTGTTCCAGCACATTCCTGCTTGGATAAAAACTGGTTCTGGGGATGACGAGATGGCTCAGTGGTTAAGAGCAGTGGCTGGTCTTCTGGAGGACCTGGGTTCAATTCCCAGCACCCACATGGTGCACTTGTAATTCCACAGCTTCAGAGGGCACCAGACATTCACACGATGCACAGACAGACATACTGATAAAACACCCATGCACATAAAAAAATAGCTAAAGTAACAGTTCTTTGCCACCACTCCCTCTTTCTCCCTCCCTTTCTCTCACTCCCTCTTTTTCTCTTCTTTACTTTAAATAAACTCTTACTATCCAAGACTGGCCTCCAATTTATAATCCTCCTGCCTGAGTGCTGGGATTACAGGTGTGTAACCCATGCCTAGGTCTGAGTTTTCCTGAGCATATTTTTTTTTCCTCTTTAGATTTTCTAATGTTGCATTCTTCAAACACACTGCTCTCTAACCTCCTTTTCTTCTCCTTTTAATTTTTCTTTATTTCTTTATCTCCCACCCTTTCCCCTTTTTAAAAACAGAGTCACATATAGTCTGGGCTGGCTCCTGATTCTTCTGCCTTGATCTCCCAAGTGCTCGGATTACTGGCAGGAGCCACCCCTCCTATCTTCCACCCCCTTTCCTACCTTCACACTATGAAACTCATTGTGTGTCTTTTGCATTAACACAAGTCACAGCTTTCCTGGGTGTTCTCTCTCTCTCATATGTGTATACATGTGTGTACATACATGTCCACAGGATGTGAATGTACACACATGTGCGCACATGTAGAGGCTAGAGGTCGATGTTGAGTGTCTTCTTGCTCTCTCATTTGAACCCAGAGTTCACCAGCTTGCTCTGGGGATCCAGTCTCCACCTACCACAGCAATCACCACTAGCCAGTGCTTGACCAACTGAGCCATCTCTCCAGCCCCATCCCCAGTGTTTTACTAACTCAACACACCTCACCAGGCTCAAATAACAGTCACCTTTCTCCTTCCAACTAACCCGTTCCTGTATCACCTGTTTTAGGTTTTTTGAAAACCTGCTGGTCTAGTGTAAACTTGTTCTCCTTTTCCAGTACCTACATTAAAACTGTAAATCCACCCTGAAAAGAAAAGGAAAGAAAGAAAGAAAGAAGGAAGAAAGCTGACTTTTTCTAATACAAACCTTTGAGTCAGTCAGGATAAGCAGGACCACACTGTAGTAGCACAACCTTGAGGTATGAGGCTTAAGGTATGAGCAACCACCCCCACTGCTTGCCTACTGCCAACTGGGGTGTGTGGTGGGGACCATCTTATAAGGATTGTCATCAGGTATGGCCCAAAGCTGACAAAACAGACACCATTTTGATCCTTGCAAGATTCACTAATACTGCCATTGGGAAGATAAATCAACTAGATATCCAGCTAGATGACAAAGATTGCCTGACTGGATAAGAAGATGCCTGTCTCTGTGGACACCTGTATGTGTGGCACACAATTAAACTCATGTACACATAAATGTAAAAAGTCTTAAAAGATAACATATTTTTCTCCACCATATTCTACTGATCACACAGGCTGGTCATGATTCATTGTGCATCACTTACACTAAGTCAAAACCATGAGGAGGTGGAAATTACTCAGCATACCCAGAACACTGGTTTATTATAAAGTGTGAAAAAGGTCGTAGTGTGAAATGAGATGCTTACAACACAGATGCCTGCCTCATGTCAAGTCTACAAAGAAATCAAAGTTAATTTAAAAAAGGAGCATTACAGGAAAGGAAGAGAAAAACATGAGTAGGCAGTCCCAAAGGCAACCCATATATCAAACACCTTGTTATAAGGAAGACCACAGTGATGGCATTCTCAGACCCTACCAGTAAGGCTATAATTCAAAAGTCTGAACACACTAGGTATCGGCAGGGACATGGAACAAAGGAACTGTAACATACCACTGACAGGTGTAAAATTGGTTCAATTACTTCATAAATTAAAAATATATCCATGTTACCACTCAACATTTCGGAGACATACACTCAATATTTCGGAGACATACACTCAATATTTCCGAGACGTACAGAGCTGAGTTAGCGGTGCTGTTTCATCTCATCTCAAACTGGGAAGGGAGCTAAGGGGTGATCGGCAACATGTGAACGGATAATTGTGCTACTGTGGTGAGAAGAAAAGAAACAGGCCAATCGGGTTAGAGAGTACAGGGAGCAGAGCCAAGTGGGAAAGTGCTGCCGAGAAGCAATGGAATTATACCATAATGACAATGACAGTTCTTCAGGGTTAGGGCCATGGCTGAGAGGGGCTGGGGCTTCCAAAGTGCTGACACTGCTGTTCTTGATTGGAGTGGGATTTCTGAAACGTTCACTTTCAGGTGTGTGTGTGTGTGTGTGTGTGTGTGTGCGCGCGCACGCGCGCGCGCGTGTGCACATTCTGAGGCTAGAGGACACCGAGTGTCCCTCTCTATCACACTCTGTATGATTCCCTCGAGGCTGTCTCTCTTGAACCTGGAGCTAGGCTGGAGGCTAGCAAGCCCCAGTTATGCTCCTGTCTCTACCCTTTCCCCACCACCAGTGCTATGGTAACAGATATGTGCAGTCACCCTCGACTTTTTACATGGGTTCTAGGGATCTGAACCCAGGTCCTCAGGTTATGCTCAAGTATTCTTACCCTTTGAGTTATTTTCCAGCCCCAAATTCACTTTCTCATGAGTGATGATGATTGGCATGCTTTTTTCTGAATGTATATATTCTTACTATATTTTGAATGTATATATTCTTACTATAACCGAGCAAAAGTAATACAATCATGTATCTCCTCAAGGAAGGGGACACATTTGGAGAAAGACGTTGCCAGGTTTTGTCTTTTTATCAATACACAGTAAAAAGACTATGATATTACTGGGTGATACATCTTACGGGACCACTGACATATCTGTGGCCCACTGTTGGCTGAAGCGCTGTTATACAGCACGTAACTGTAAGTCCAGGAGTTGTAGTGTAGCAGCTTCCCCTAGAAATAAGTATTAAAGTGTTAGCTTTGCACTCAGTCCATGGCAGGACTAAGCCTCTCCACGGGGGAAGATGACAGGGCTTTTGCTCTGCGGTCAGTAACAAGCAGTGGATTGAGTGTTTGGATAGTTCAACTCATGGACAATCATGAAAATGTTCTATTCATGACCTTCTCTTCCATTTCTGGATGTGCAGTAGATGGCTGACCAGTCTTTGGGGCTGAGGCAGCTGTTGTGAGTGGAAATGGGGGACTGGGCCAGTGGGAAGGGGAAGGCACAGCCTCCAACTTGAAAGTCACCATTTATTTGTCTTTGGCCTTTACAGGAACCCACCTGCTGACCACTGGGCTCTAGTGAGTGGTCTCCCCACTTACGTGGCCCAAAATGGCCTGGTAAGTGATACAACTTGGAAGGGGGAAGAGTCTGAATGAGTAGGGCAGCAAGAAGATGTTGAATCAAGAGAGTGAGGGAAATGAGGGTCCATGTGGTTCTTTTGAGCCAGAGTCTCTTGTTTATCTAGTTTACTCAGCAGCTGACCCACAGAGAAGAGCACATAATTGACATTTGGGGAAATTAGCAAATACAGAGAAATCATTCTTACACAGAAAGGTGTATTGTGTCGCCGACAACAGAAACTGGCGCAAATTCACCAGGGACAGCGTCATGACAGGCTGGTCTACCCGGATTCCCAGATACCGAGAACCAAGCTCTTGCACCAGACTTAATTGCCATTCCCAGCCTTCCCCTCCTACCCACACACACAGCAGAGCACCCGTGTGTTACTTCCTGCCGTGCCTGTGTGACAAAATACCTGCCCCGGGACCTCATCCAACTTCCAAAATCACAGCCCAGTGACCTATTTCCTCTACCTAGACCCCGCCCCCCCGAGACAGCACCACCCACTTGGACCAAGCTGTCAGCTCAAAAGGCTGTGGGAGGACATTCCATATTTAGACTAACAAATGTCCCGCCCCCTCAGTGTCAAGAGTGGAGTGATGGCATGCTGTCTCCTGTATCCCAGAGCAGGGTCATGTCCGGTAGCTACGCATCACCCCTATGTGCTGTTTTGGCCTATGACAAAGCAGTCCACCATGGCAATCAGGTGGCCAGAAACCCAAAAAGGAGACAGGGAAATGAGGTGTGGGTTCCAATACTCCCTTCAAGGGCATGTGCCAATAAGTGAAAGAGAACCTGCTAGGTCCTCTCACCTCTTAAAAGTTTCTGCTACCTCCCAGCAGGGTCTTGTTGATGACCAAGTTTTTTTCACCCATGAGCCTTTGGGGGTCCTCCATATCTAAAATCTATGACATGCTGACCTTGGTGCAGGGGTTGGGAGCCACATGTTGTATGTGCTTAGAGTTATAAGATTATTAATTAGGTCTGAGACAAGAAGATATTTCAAGGTGGCTTGAGAGGGAGGAAGGAGTCAAATCTAGTGGACCTTGGATGCCACTTTAAAGCCTAGGACTTTAATTCACAGGTGACTGGAGGCAGACAGAGAAGAGTACAGTTCAAGTAGGAGGTGATAAGAATCTCAAAGAAGGGTGTAGGAGATGTACTCAGGTACAGAATGCATGCCTTGTATGCTTGAAGCTCTGCCCTTCATTAAACCAGTTGTGGCTGCCCACTCCCAAAAGGCAGAGAGAGGCAAGAGGATCAAAAGTTCAAGTTCATCCTTGGCCACATAGTGAGTCTGAGTCCAGTTGAGCTAAATGAGACTCTCAAACAAACAAAAACCAATCTCGATGAAGGCAGACAGTCATTAGGAACCGACGGTGACCCCGGCCTCAGATAAATGTGCTCATTTAAAATAACTTCAACAGAGACGAGATGCAGAAGAGAAGAGACAGGGTCGGGTCTCACATGGAGAAGGCAAACCTGGCAGGACTTTGTGATTAAGTCAGAGGACAGAGGAGCAGCAGGACAGAGGGAATCTCAAGCTTCTGGGTGGGCTGGACATTGTGGTTGTTGAGCTGGGGTATCCAATGACAAGTCACTTTCAGTTAAGAAGGAGAGAAATTTCTCAGGAGCACGTCCGGTGTCGAGCAGGTGGATGACAAGACAGTTCCTATACCATGGAGAGAGTAGTGCTAAGACAGCATCTCGGAGTCAGGCAGCGCTGGAAACCACAGGTTCAGATTAAGGCTCCCAGGGAGAGTGCATCTGTTACAAAACCCAGAGGTGACATGGCTTCCGGGGCAGGCGGACAAAGAGGATTCTGTGAAGATCCAAACATGAGAGGTCAAAAACGTTTGGAGACCCGGGAGAGACAGTGCCAGGGTAACCAAGGAAGCAATGCAAGAGATCATATGCGTGTAGCACAGGGATCTAACGAGAAAGAAGTGGGAGTCCCACCATAGCGTGAGGCCCTTGCCAGCCACAGTGAAAACAGATTAGGTGGCAAAGTGGAGACAAAAGCCAGCAAGAAGGCAACTGAGGGATGGTGGTCAATGAGCAGGTGGAAAATAGAAGAGAAAGAAGGAGAATGCTTGTCTGGATGGTTGCTATGGTGATTGTGTCAGCTGGAGGGAGTTTAGCAAGGTTGTGAGAGAGATTGGAGCATGCCCTGGGCTGAGGGGAACAACCTGGGCTGAGGAGAAACAGCCCTAGGAGAGGGCAACAATGAGGGAATGTGATGGACATGGTCCTTGCAGAGGCTGGGAGGATGCTGCAGTGTTTGGGCAGTGCTTGGAAAGGAACAGGGATGGCTGTCCCTCTGAGACCAGGCAGCCTACCTCTCCAATGGGCAGTCATGGCCCATGTGGGAATGTTTTGAGAACTGAAAGACGGCATCCCTCCATGGGGGGATTGCAGAAGTCAACCAGATGCCTTTGTGCAGTGTACACTACACAGCTGCACACGGTGGCCCCATTGTCAGTGCTCCAGAGGGATCAGATTGACCTAGTCTTCAAGAGAGAAATCTAGCAATATAGAATCAGAGTCAAAACACTTCCTGTTTCTTAGGCTACTTTACAGCCCAAGGAAAGAATTCTTTCCTGTCAAACAAACAAAACAGAACTCTAACTGAGCCAGAGATGTTTAGAGTAGCTTTAAGAGACATAGGAAGGTTGGCTCCACACAGGTCAGCCAGGGCTATGTAATGAGATCGAATCCCCAAAGGAAAACAGAACATAGCTGGAGAGATGGCTCAGTGGTTAAGAGCACTGACCGCTCTTCCAGAGGACCCAGGTTCAACTCCCAACACCCACGTGGCATTTATCTACTGTGTGTAATTCCAAGATCTGACACTCTCACACAGACTTACATATAGGCAAAACAACAATGCATATACAATAAAAATAAGAAAACAGAACACACATGCACACACGCACACACAGGCACCTGAACACCCAAATACTTAACAAAAGAACCACAGGATGGGATACTATGCAGTTATTAATAATGACAGCTGTATGCTTCGCTTTTTCTAAAGCCTAGAAATGCTTCGAGAATGTAACAGTTAAAAGGAAACTCTACCTGGTGACCTATCTGGTACCCTCAGTTATCAACCCTGAGCCATTTTGAATCTGTCCACCTGATGAGGACAGCGCCACCTTGGGCAAGGACATGTGTTCTGAATAGTGAGCGGGACTTGTAGGCTCTTGCTCAGCCCTGACCAGCTGCTTTATTCCCCTCCCGGCTTGCAGATCTGCAATATAATGAATGCACCGGCAGAGGACTTTTTTGCATTCCAGGTAAGCTGTTTTTATTCGTTCTCTTAGCCAAGGGGCTTTTTTCTTTCTTTCTCTGGAAAGAGTGTTAGAATACACCAGGATTGACCTACTTTCTTGGGAAGGGAAGAAGGCACCAACTGGGTATATCCCAAGGTCCCTTTCAGTTTCAAGACAAGGCACATCCTTCACTCTCTGACCTCAGGACCAGTGCTTAGGCTCCTTACTCCCTGTCTGGGATGTTTCTGATCCTGGCATCTAACACTATGCCTGGCACTTGCCAGGCTTGACATCGTGGGGATGGGAACCTTTGTTCCCGGCATAGGGAATTAATTCACCGTGTTTGTAAGCAGCTAAACCCTCACAAGATCTGAGTTCTGTCCTCTCAGCTGAGCCAGGTCTTTGAGGTCCAGCCGTGCAGCACGGAAGGGGTGGAGTCTGAAGCCCTGCCGTTCTCTTGTAGAAAGAACCCCTGGATGAGTCTGGGTGGATGATTAAAAATGTGCTCTCCATGCCAATCGTCAACAAGAAGGAAGAGATCGTTGGTGTGGCCACGTTTTACAACCGCAAAGATGGGAAGCCCTTTGACGACATGGACGAGACCCTCATGGAGGTGTGGGATGCTGGGTGACCCTTGCCTGGCAGGGTTCAGAGTCCACCAACTTCAGGCTTGGACTCCAGAACTTCATGGTGGGACCCTAGTGTGTAACTGCCTGACCACGAGGAGGGATGGGGGGCATAGTCCTGAGGAGATTCGAGAGCTACTTTCTCCATGTCTATTCCTCACTGTCCCATAAGGTTAATATACTTCACTTTTGGGGGCAGTTTTAGGTTAACATGAGAACTCATGAGAAAGCGCAGAGCTCCTGTGTACTTCCTGCTGGCTCCACACTTTTACTTTTGTGCCGTCATTTTTTTAATAAACCTTCATTTGAAATGCTATAACCTCCATTATTTTATCACTTGCCTGCCTGCCCCACATAGCTTTGCAAACCCACTTTATAGCTGAGAAAATAGAGGTCTCGACAGTCTTGCCCCCAGCCAGCACCAGGACCCAGGTTGCCTCTGCCTCTAATTCTTTCTTCCTGTGCAGTCTTTGACTCAGTTCCTGGGCTGGTCAGTCTTGAACCCTGACACCTATGAGTCCATGAACAGACTTGAAAACAGGAAGGACATCTTCCAGGACATTGTCAAATATCATGTGAAGTGTGACAACGAGGAAATCCAGAAGATCTTGGTGGGTAGCAGTCTTCACTTGTTCCACTCTGGTAGAGTAGGCCATAGAGCTGTGCCAGACTGAGACCAGGTGTGAAACCCAGGAGGCACAGCCTAGCTTGATTGGGTTCATCCCTGTCTCTCCCACCTAGCACAGAGATGCAACAGGCCTCAAAGCTGAATGGATGGATAGGTGGACACTGGAGAGTAGCCATTAATAACTGCCTGAGGAGCAGTATCCCTTGCAGGGTCACCTCTATCTTGGGGTCTGACCCTGGCTTGACAGCACTAGAAACCCCACTTTCCCCTTGACTCAAGTCTGACTTGGCATTAGAGACAGGGGCACCCAATTTCAGCCCTTACTTTAAGCAGAACACTTTTATCTGGCAAACCTATGGAGTCATTTCTCAGAGTCTCCCTTCTACAGGGCCACTCACTTAAAAGCCCTACACATGTTTAGTGAGCAGAGCAGTAAGTAATTCAGAGAGAGTAGGAAGCCTTCCCATAATTACACTACTTTGTATTTAGGGATGGAGCCGAGGTTCAGTGGTGCATTACTTGCCTCGCATCATGAAGCCCTGGGTTTGATCCTGAGTGTTGGACAAACTAAGCTTAGTGGATCACACTGTGATCATGGCACCTGAGACACGGAGAGTCAAGAGTTCAATGTCATCTTTGGTTGCATAGTGAGCTTGAAGCTAGCCTGAGCTGCAGAAAACCCTGTCAAAGCAAAATAAAGTCCACACAGCAAATTCCCATGTATATGTTCAAGGTTTCACATGCATTAGCCCCATGGAGAGCAGGGAAGGATTTCTTACCTAGTGCAAAGATGAAGAAATTGAGGCTCCGAAGAGGGAGAGGCCTTGGCCTCAAATCACCTAGCATGAGAAGAGTTCTCACTTAACCTTCATCAGGAAAATGAACTACTTTTCTTAACGGGTGGTTTGAGAGGTGGTGAGCACCCCATGGGGAGAGTATAGAAGTTCTCATGTATCAGGGGTGCTATTGTGAATGGTGAAATGGATATGCAAGGATCAGTGGTTCAGCATTCCTGGAGAGGTTGGTGTTAAATAAACCAAGATGCTACAAACAAATTGAGTTGGTCAAATGGCTTGGGATACGATATCCAGTTGAGATCCCATGGCCTTGGTTCTATACATCACACACTGAAACATCCTAAACCAGTGTTCTCAGAGGTCTCCCTTCCCTTCCCTTCCCTCCCCTCCCCCTTCCTTT
>LOJH01005982.1:9356-32203 GCA_001685095.1 Ellobius talpinus | reverse complement strand
CCTCTTCTGGCCTGCAGGCATACACGCAGACAGAATATTATATACATAATAAATCTTTTTAAAACAATTGTATATTTTGAAATGTTTCAATAATTTGGCATAAATGATATCAGGTTTTCATTTCTAAGGAGGCTAGAGTTTACCAATATTTCTCTAATTTCTTTTCTTCTTAAACAGTTTATACCCTGCATCTAGACATTAAAACTAAAACTTTAGGGGCTGGAGAGATGGTTCAGAACACTGGCTGCTCTTTCAGAGGACGCAGGTTAAATTCTCAGCACCTACATGACAACTCACAACTTTCAGTAACTCCAGCTCCAGGGGATTCAACACACTCATACATGCATACATACATGTAAACACGTAGACAAAATACCAATGCATGTACAATAAAAATAAATGTCATTAAAAAAATAAAACTATTATGGTAACATTTTGTTGTATTTATCTCTGTTCTTTCTTTTCAAACAAGAAATTTAAGTTACAATTTCTACACTAGGTAATACATTTGCATGGCTGCAGTATCAAAAGATATTTAAAAAATATTCAGAAAGTCTTTTTCCTATATGCGCCAATTGGTAAGATCCTCTCTACCTTAACCTCTGACACTGCTTAAAGGTAACCACTATAGCTAGTGTCTTTTCATTGGGAACTGTAGGAATACTTTACATATGTGGAAGACAAAATAGTATTTCACACCACTTCTTCCCCCACACGAGTGAGAACACATATTTGCTTGCCTGCTTTTTAACAGTGGTCCTCCTTTCCTGTTTCTATGGCAAGGTCTCACTACTGCATTAACCACCACGCTCTGATCTATACACATGGAACTAGCACCCAGCTGAGAGAGGTGAGATCCTTCTAATGTGTGCACAGTAACACTGCACGAATTCTGTACACATAGAATATTGCAAGTAGAAAGTGTTTTTATCTTTTTAAAAGGCTGAATGTCATCTATGTAGTTTCCTAGTTCTATAGTTTTCATGCATGAGAGAAACTTTTATCTATTTGACAGGACAGTGTAAAGAAGCTAAGCTTTGAAATGTGAGGAAACAAGGGATTCTAAATGACAGAATTTAACTAAAGAGTAGCAACATTCACTGAGTAAAACCCAAGCCTAAGCATTTCAAAAGAGCCCTGCTCTTACAGTTTGACACCACACTGTATACTTAGGATTAGATTCAGCTTATGGCTTCTCCCTCTCAGAAAGGAAAACCTGAAGCCCAAAATTTATCACACAGAGCAAACCCTCAATACATACTAAGCAATGAATGAAAAACTACTTCCAGAAATTCATGAAGCCTAGTCTTTCTTCATGGATTGCATAAGACAGGCCAGACAGAAAGGACTACAGACCTGAGGCAGCAGATGGATTCTACTGAGATTTAGAGCAGTGTATTTTATCGCTACTGATTCCACATACAGTATTTAAAGGTAACATTTTTATTTTAAAAAATATATTCCATAGACTAAATAACATCTTTACTTATGTTCTAAGCCTTCCAATGGTAAACTTTCAGTACAACTCAAATAATAACAATAATAATAACAATAACAACGATTATGATGAAGGCAGGCAAACACAAAACTGACAAATGGCAACCGATACCAACCATTTCACACAGTCTGTATGGCCCAGGTAATGTCGCTGAGTCCTCTCCTCATAATTAAATAGTACCACTACTGATGCAATGAAATAAACTATCTCCCCTGTTGGAAGCAGGTAAACATTTGCTCGACAGTCCTTTCCCCGATAACCGTATCTTAAATGAAAAGTCAAGGTTTTAAAGGGCGTTTAAATCTCAGGGGCGATTGGGGAGCTACGGAGAAACAATGAAGAGAGAACTGTGTCAGGAACACTCACATTCCTTTACCTGCCCAATCCTGAGGCTCTTCCTGTATTGTCTTAATGTCTACATTCCTAGTATATACCAATCACTGCTATACACACAACTCTGAACAATCAAATGTGAGCCTGTGTGATAGTATGCCAGGAGGAAGCATACATACAGACCCTTCTTGAGAAGGCTCAAAGGCTCACCAGCAAGGTAATGTGGGTGTTGGGCCTAACATGATGAATAAGGCTAGTTAAGTCTGATATACAGAATGGTAATAAAAACCTGTGCTAAATTTCAGGATTGATGAACTTCTCCAAGCTAATTTAATTTTGCCCAATGTAAGGAATTTAAAGCATATGGGGAGGGGAGCATAGAAAAAGAGAGACAGAGAACTAGTCTTCTGTTTCACTGAGTTTCTTAGGGGCTATAAATGAGACTTTCCAGGTAGAATCAGGAAAGGTTAATATTAAACTATCGGGTGTCTAAGCCTGGCAGAGAAGCAGTCAATTTCAGAATTACAACATCCTTGCTATAATTTGAGCTCTTAAAATAATTCATGATAGTCATGCAGTGGTACATGTTTGTAATACAGACACTTGGGAAGTTGAGTCAGCAAGACTCTTGTGATGTTAAGGCCATCCTAAGCTACACGGTCAGTACAAGGTTGGGCAGGGAGACATAGCAAGACCCCATGTCTCAAACCAAAAAAAAAGACCAAAAACAGGTTTCACGATATATATATGTTATTTCATTTGGTGAGGCAGGTGTTATCTCTTCTTATAGGAACACTGAGGTTTGCAGGGGCAAGGGAAGAGACGGGACACAGACACCATCTTTCCGGCTCCAGTCAGGAACCGCTGTGCCATACCACATCACCTGTGCGGAGCTCATGGACTGCTGCTGCCGTCTTCATCAATTCTGGTGACTTTAAATTGCTATTAGCAAATATTTCTGACACGTTTTAGAGACACTGTCTCCTTTTTAATTTCTCAAGCGGTTCTAAGTTTATCATGTTTTATTCCTCGCTTAAGAACATTTCGATTAATTCGCTAAGCAAGTTTTTATTAAACTAGGACAAAGCAAGTATTTGCTCTCATGTTTGGGAAGGATACGCCCACTCCAGTTTTAGCTTCTCAGGAGGCAGTTCTGTTCTGATGTCATCATAGTTGTCAACATCCGAAGGAATGAACATGGTAATTGGCCGACCTCTCATAAACATTTTGATATATTCTCCTTCTGTTGAAACATAAGACAAAAATTAAACCACACATATTTCCCATGTGACTGTAGAAAGGTAGATTACGGATGCAATGAAAAATGACAAGAGTGGCTGGTTAAGTTTTCCACTGTATGTTTACTTTACATATTATAGAATATATGAAACAAACAAAGGGATAATATAGATATCTAGTCCTAAATAGAAGCAAAAAAATAAATAAAAATACAACAAATCTGTGGCCATTTGTTTAGTTGATAACAACTGTTTTCATCTAATTATAATTTATCTGTTTGAGCTGACATTTCTACAAGAAGTCAAAAGAGTTCAAGTAAAAAAAAATGTAAACCTTTATGACCAAGGTTTCTTAACTTGCAAGGAAGAAAGAAATTACTTGGACAGACATGAATCATGTCTACCACACCAATCAACCTAAAGGTCAAGACCTTGCAGATTAAAGAGTCTCTGCACATCAAGGCAACAACTGACAAAGCGAAAACAAACTATGCAATAGAACTGCCTGAAAACCATGATGTAATACAGTGGTTAATCTCTGAATATATAATGGATGCCAGTTCAATAGAAAGAAAGAAACCAAGGCACCCCCCCTTTAAGATACATTTAAAAATGGGTTAAGTAATTAGAAAACATTTTGAGGGGGGAGGGAGGAAGGAAGGAAAAGACATATAAAAATGGTCAACAGGCAATTTGAAAAAATATGCACCATTAATAGTAATAGCTCAGGGAAATGTGAATGAAAATCACTGTATGTCATTTCAGACTTGTCAGAATGATCAGCAAAATCAAACAGAGTATAGACTAGGATATGGAAAAACAGGATCACTGTGCATGCTGCTGCAAGGGATGCCAAATGATGCTGCTGCTATGGAAAAGCAGGGTGGAGGCTCTTCAGAGACAATTCAAATAGAATTACTGCGTCATCTGGCAATTTTACTACTAGATGTTTTCCAAAATAATGTAAATCAAGACCTTGATCAGATATCAACACTAACTCTCCTGTTCACAGCAGCACTATTCCTAACAGTCAAGATCTGCAAACAACACTGATGGCCACTTACAGATAAGGATGTGGTATATGCATATACGTAAGTCAGTCACAGAAAGACAGCTACTACTAGATTCCTATGACATACTCAAAATAGTCAAATTCATGAATGGGGCAGTAATAGTTAATAATAGTTAACTAGGGCTTAGAGGAAAACGGAAATGAGGATCAAGCGAGAGTTTTAGCCAAGCAAGAAGAATAAAAGCAATGTACAACATGGCTCTAGTCAATATTAACCAAATTACATGATTTAAGACAGCAGATCTAATGACAGATGTTCTTACCATAGTAAGCCAAAACCACAATCTTGGAATATATCATAAGAAAAGGACTCAAACATTTTTACAAGTTCAGATGAGAGGAGCAAAAGCTATGCTACATAGCGTGAGCAGAGCTGCTTCTCACGTCATCATTGTGCCTTCTATCAGCCTCATATCAACAATCAAATTCAATTGCAACACAAATATTTTCAAGACAGTGAGAAAATAGTTTTTATTTTCTTACTAGAACCATAGGTTCTGAGACAGCTTTTGTTTATATCAATCAATAGTCGTTTATAAGATCTTCAGTAGTCTAAAATATTTTCAAAAGACAAGTCAGAATCAAATCAATATTGATTATACATCTCTAACCAAGGGAAACAATGCCTTGTGGAACAGTGGAGAGCTGGGCATGGTGGCTCATGCCTGCAAGCTTAACTAACATTCAGGAAGCAGAGGCAGGAAAATAGCCCAAAAATGTAAGGGAAACTTGGTCTACATAACTGAGTTCCAGGACAACTAAGAATGCATACAGAAGCCTGTCAAAAATAAAACAAAGACAGGAGGGAAAAAAATCCATAGATGGACCGTTCATTCTCCAAAAAACTAAGAGCCGACACAAATCCCACCTATCTCTGCCCCTAGCATCCTGATGACCCACATACAGATAAGGCACCACGGAAAAATGGTTGCCAAAGCTAAAGGGAAAGAGAAAGAGGCTGGGTAAAAAGGCACAAGGATGTCTAGTGCTTACTAACTTGTCTGGCACAAAATCAGAGTGTGATCATTGTTGTTGGGGTCTCTGTCCTGCCCAGTTCCTGCAGGCGTTAAGTCCCAAAGAAATCACACAGAGGTCTACATTAGTTATAAACTGATTGGCCCATTAGCTCAGGCTTCTTATGAACTCTTATAACTTATATTAGCCCGTTATTCTTGTCTATGTTAGCTATGTGGCTTGGTACCTTATTCGGTGAGGCAGTCACATCTTGCTTCTTTTGTGGCTTGGTCAGGACGGCTGACTAGGACCTCCTTCTTCCCAGAATTCTCCTGTTCTCATTGACCTGCCTCTACTTCCTGTCTGNCAGAGGTCTACATTAGTTATAAACTGATTGGCCCATTAGCTCAGGCTTCTTATGAACTCTTATAACTTATATTAGCCCGTTATTCTTGTCTATGTTAGCTATGTGGCTTGGTACCTTATTCGGTGAGGCAGTCACATCTTGCTTCTTTTGTGGCTTGGTCAGGACGGCTGACTAGGACCTCCTTCTTCCCAGAATTCTCCTGTTCTCATTGACCTGCCTCTACTTCCTGTCTGGTTGTCCCGCCTATACTTCCTATACAGAGGCTGGTGTGATCTTAAAATCTCTATCAGTGACCAAGTTCCCTAAGAAAAACAGTGCATAATCCAGGATTCAAGATTCAGTAGTTTATATAATGTAACTATGAAGAGGAAGAAAGATTACCTGTGGACTGTCTTCCTGAAACCATTACTTCAGATTAAGAAGCTATGCTTATTATGGGTGGGAAGTTCAAGTTATTTGTATTATTCTTGCTCACAGTGTGCTCAGCCTCAGGGTCTGATCTAACAGGGTAAGACCTCCCACACTATGCTTTAACACCACATCATGCATGTCAGTATTACTTCTGAATCTAAGAGTGGGCCTTGCTTCCTGATGATTTTAGCATAGCTGAACTTTGACAGTAACTAAATGATTACCAGCTGGAAACATTTCCCTTCTACAACTATCTTTACCCATATACTCGTCTCTTGGGGGGGGTGTTTGTCAATCTACTCTTACAGGTATTCATCTGTAACACAACTTCCTTTTGAGTTTGTTAAGAGTATTAAATTGTTCAATCCCCTTTAAATTTCTACTAGAATTTTTAATCTGATCAAAGATGTACATGAAAAAATGTGTTCTTAATAATAACAGATTAACAAGCGCTTCCATTGCTCTTTAGAGGAAAGTATGGCTAGCAAAGGTGAAGGGTTAGCAAGAATATACATTATATAAAAAGACTAACATAACTGAAGGAGCTCAAAATACCATTATTTTATTAACTGTTAAGCAGGAAAATCAATTAAATCAGAAAACAAAGGAGTTACTGGTGCTCACTAATTTTTCTAACATGAAATTAAAGTGGCAGTCTATGAAATGCTTTGCTGTCTGAACTGGCATCACACACTGGAGACCATGTGTATAATATAGGAACTTGAAACACTCTCTGGCATTGGGAAGAAAGCAATGCATCACGATGAAGGAAAGACTAAAGATTTGAATCCCAGTTTACTCTATTAGCTGTGAGAGCCAGCTTCACTGTCCTAGCATTGAAAATGGTAATACTACTACTTAGAACTTTGACTAAATAAGTTAACATACTGTGGAAAACAATTTGAGATCCCTAAAAATATTTATCCTTCTTCCTTTGAGAAGAATTTGTAACTTTTATTATATTGTTCTGATACAGGGCATAGTTATGTAAGCCAGGGCAGTCTCAAGCTTGGCGACTAGGTCTACATGTATGTGTCACCATGTGTGGCAAGCTGTAACCATTTAAACACTGTTTGGTAATTTGCTTATATAATTTACTATTCTATATAATCTGCATAAATTTTAAAGTAGCTATCCAAGATAGCATGTATAGCAAATACACCAAACTTCTGATTATTCTACCATGTACACTTTAAAACAAAGGGTCACACTTTCAAGTATCTAATTCAAGTGGTCAGGCAGAAAATGAAAATGAGAGATGACAGGCTGACTTGGAGCGGTGCACAGGCATAGTCCATGTCCAAGTGCAGTTCAGGGCCAGTACTACTCTAACTCTTCATTTTTCAAGAGAAATAGCAAATCTATAATTTACTGTGAAACCTTTCATCTGGAAAATGTTTACTTCTTTGAAAGTGTGTGCGTGTATGTGTGACAGAGACAGAGATACACACAGAAATAGACCTGCCAGAGAGAGAAAGAGAGATGGGGGAGGGTAGGGAGGGAGGCAGACAGGCAGACACCTGCCTGGCGAGCATAAAACATTCAAGCCTTGGCTTGCAACCTTTTTCAGCAAAGAGCCCTCTCCTTGGGAATTCAGCATAGTATGAGGATGTCACTCTTCTCTCCCTAGACATTGGCATTCTCACTGCAAATGTTTTTTTGAGACTCCCAGGTTTCTTTTCTTTTCTTTCTTTTCAAGGCAGTGTCTCACTGTGTGGATCTACCTAGCCTAGAACTTACTATGTTGACCTGGTTGGCCTTGAACTCACAGAGATCCACCTGCCTGTCTTCCAAGTGCAGGGATTAAAGGTGTGTGCCACTATGCCCAGCTCTCTAGGGAATCTTGTAATTACTGTTTGCTTTAACCAGCAGCACTTCCTGCTGCCCTCACTGTAAACTAACAGGGAAGATAAGCTGGAAGGTGTGAGTCAAGGGACTTGTCAGAGTAAGGGTTAAGATCAGTGACATGATACCCAATGTCTGGCAGTCCAGAAAGCAAGTGTATTGAGCTACTTATCCTCATGCTAGTAGAGAGAGTGGGCAATAAATACTCAGCAGCAAAGCTGCTTACTAAATGTAATGAATGTCTATGGCAATGGCACAGTCAAAATTTCTAGGATTCAGAGTGTGGATGGAGCATAAACTTTGATACAGACCTTGGCTCGAAACTTAGTTTTAGTCCTCCCTAAAGCCCATGCTAAAAAATTATGAATTGGTAATCAAATCTGATCAGTGACAAAGTCATTTGACTATAAAGGCAATTCTGTCAGAGGCTATTTATTTTTGGCCCTTGCACAGCACGGGAATTGAAAAAAAAATTCTGAGTTTACCTAGTCCAACACCTGCTTTTCAAAATGGGAAATTATGGCTTAACCAATTTCAGTAAATTTTTAGTCTGCATTCCAAAATTTTGTTATTCAGAACTTTTAGACACATTTTCACTGTGCAACTAGGTTCTAAGAGGGGTGTGGTGGAGTATACTTTTAATCCCAGCACTCAAGAGGCAGAGGCAGGTGGGTCTCTAATGAGTGAAAGGCCAGCCTGGTCTACAGAGCCAGTTTCAGGCCAGCCAGAGGTACATAGTGAGACTTTGTCTTAAAGACAAACAAACCCCAGAAAATGTAGGTTCTAGATCTGTACCTTCTAAAGTCAGTCACTGATCCATGAATGGTTGGGATGTGACTAGCATAAACGAGATGTACTGGAAGTATAAGATATACAGCAGATCTTGAAGACTTTGTATGGAAAAAAAGTTCACTAATAATGTTCACTAATAGTCACACATCAAAAAGGTACTTACTATTCTGGCTATTTGTAGTAAGTTTGCTACTAAGCTTCATGTTAACTGTCTTTTGTCATCTAAAGGTTTAAGTCACATGCATGCCAGATGACATCTTTCTACTGGACACTGAAGCACTTGGGTTGGCATAGAGAAGCCCAAGGACCTGTCTGGAGTGCAGTCACTTGTGTCATGGGTGCCACTGCTGATGGGCTTCTGAATTTCTAGTGTCACACCTTCAGCATCTTCTCCCCAAGGTTTCTTCTTTAAGAAACCTGGGCAGGGTGGTGGCTACCTGTAGTCCCACACTGGGGAGGCTGAACCTGAACAGGAGTTCATGGCCATCCTGTTATACTCCACTTGAGACCAGCAGGGGCTTTATGAGATGCCATCTCAAACAAATAAACAAATCCATTTCTATTTTGCAATTTGTAGAACTTATAGCTCCTTTCAAATTAGAATGTGAGTCTCAAACATAAGCAATATAGAGAAAAGCACAATGACACCAAATTGACAACAGAAAACTAAGGACTCTTTACTCATTTCCAGCTTTTTTTTTTAAACTAGCAGTTCTGCTCCCAAACCATGCAAGCCAAACACTGGAACTGGAGTACTAGGTAGTTATGACTTGCCATGTGGGTGACAGAAGTCAAACTTGCGTCCTCTACAAGAGTAACAAGTGCTCTTAACCAATGAGCCATCTCGTCAACCTCTGACCAGGTTGCTTCACTGTAATACTTTAAGATTCAACAAACCATGCCAGGTATGTTGGCATAAACCTTTAATCTCAATACTCAAGAGGCAGAGGCAGATTGGTCTACAGAGAATTCCAGTATAGCCAGTTTAGAACCTGTCTTTTAAAAAGAAAAAAAGAGTTCAACAAAACAATGTTCTGTGTAAGGGATAAAAAAAAATAATTGTGTGTGTGTAGGCCAGGAGTGGCAGTGCATGCCTTTAATCCCAGCAGTTATTCTAATCTAATCCAAGATTCTGAAACTAAACCCATAAGTCAGGAAAAAAAAAAACCTAGTGATAGTGCCTACCAAATATGATGCAGTTAGTTTTAGTTTTACCAATTAGGATAAAACCAAGGTTTGAAAATTTGACTAGTATTAAAATGCTATTTTCATTACCTTCTTTGTTTGGTCAGTGAGCAAAATTTCCTAAATTCTTAATGGCAGGGGCACCCATACATGATAATACCTAAGACATGACCTAACAACTTAGGGTTAGACTAAGCTCATCACAAACAGGTAACATCTGTGCACCTAAGAAACTCCATGTTAATTAAAACAGCAAACCAACTTAACAATTCATCTCTTCTGACTCTGAGCCACCTCACATCTCCATTCGTGTTTTGTTTACAACTCTAATTATCATAAAATTACTTGAAAACTCACATACAAGAGTTTGCTTACATAGTCTGGATTTCTGCTTCCCTCCAAAGACTTTCTTTTTGAAAAGTTAGGAGTGTTGGGAGTAATAGCTACATAGTGAGATTGTCACACAAAAAAAGGGAGAGAAAGAGGGATTTGAGATGTTAAAGCCTCCCCTCCCCTCATCTCTAGCTATGCTTTCCCAATTAACAATGGCAGGAAAAGAAACACAAAGTTCCAAGGGCATAAAAATCTACAAATGAAATTCTGATTAAACAAGATTAATGAACAGACTTTAATTTTCATGCTTTGGACTTTTTGCTCCAAGGTTTTTGGAGATTGGGATTCATTCTTAACCAAGGCTGTCCTTAAACTCCTGTCATATTCCTGCCTCAGCCTCCCAAATGCTGGGATTATAGGTATAAATCACCACACCTGGCTCTCATGTCTTTTTTAAAAACATTCAGATAAAACCAAATGTGAAGACACAATAAACTTGGGTCAAACTATAGGTGCTTCTAATAGTATTTACATACATTTTTAGATAAAAAATATTTCACAATCTTTAAACATTAAAGTTACTAAAGGGGGGAACCCCAAATTATTTTTAGTGAGGCTGTCCTTTGGAGAAGCAATGGGTGAGCAGCCTGGGGATGCAGCAGGCAAGTGTACTGTCCTCCCTGTAATCTCGGCGCACACACCACTGATGGATATACAGTGTCACTAAGATCTAACTGAACGTGAGCACGCTGAAACCACAAGTCTCAGTGGGGGAAAATGCTTTATTGAATCATCAATTTATTTCCTCCAACAAACGGACTTTGAACTGTTCCCAACCTACAATTATTACTTTAGGTACAGTGGAATCATAATTTCTAAATGTTCTGTGATACATGTCATTTTGCTCCTGTATCTCATGTTCATCTCACTTACATTATTGCCATTTAGTCACTTGCCCCTGATATGAATGAGGTGTCTGGTGAAGTTTCTATTGCAAAGAATATGCATTTTAGAAATGTAATGGTTAACAAATCCAACACTGTTTGCATCCTTTGATCAGGGATCTACCTGTTATATCTTATCACAGTTTAAAAAAACAAAAAACCAAAAACAAACAAAAAATTTGCCTGCCTCAGGGATTCAGTACTTCAGATCCATCCACTCACAAGATTATTTCTCTGGACATTCACATATTTCACTCATTTTCACTGGACAGCTTAAATGTCACTGAATCAGAAATGTCAACCACTCTATATAACAGCAAACTCTCCTTATTCTTTGCAAATATGTATCATCTCATAAAATTAAGAACTTGTTATATTCTGTCTACATCCTGTATGTTTTCACTGTTTGCTATATAAATTCCCTTGGTTCAGGCATTGTAACTGCTATGATCCTAAATCCTTAGTATAGGGTCTGACAAAGTAAAGACAAATAACTAAATGCATAAAATGGTTATCTGATAAAAGGAACAACCCATAAGCATGCCAGATCTGTCAGAGCTGTCAGAATTGCAAGATTCATTTCTTTCCCTGACTCAGTATGTATTTGTATTGGTTAATGAAAGTTTATTTGAAGGTTGAAGAGATGGCTTAGCAGGTAAAGTGCTTGCTGTACAATTGTATAACTAACACTCAGTGTGGTCAACATGTGATGTCATGAGAAACTGTTTTTTAAGATAAAATTCTTATTACAAAATTCAACTTCCTCTTTTCCTCTCCATGTTTCTTCTCTACGTTGCTCCTCTGCACCACTACCACCCATGTAATGACATTGTTTCACTTGTTTACCTGAATGATTTTGAAGATTATGCTAATACAAACCACTCTGACAAACGAATGCTGTTTTCCTTTCCCTTCAAAACAAACTAAAGAAAGACAGCCTTTTCTCACCTCCCCCATGAAGATTCTGTTAGATTGGAGTGGTCTCTAGAACATTTAGTAACAGCACTTCTCTAGTCAGTGTTTCCTAGTTTAAAAGGACTTCTGTATATACTGTTCTGTCTTAAGAGTTATGTGAAGTAAGCTCTGTTGTGATTATTATTCTCAGGTAAGAACACTACTCAAGGTCACTGCCACTTGGCCTAGGCTATCAGAAGAACTGGGACTCATGGCTGTCCACATTCACTGCTCTATCTATCAGTGTCTCTATGTAACAAAAAGTTTGGTTAGAGTCAAAATTGTGTTTTAAATAAATTTAGTATTTTCCTTGGGTATGTCAACCATTACACAATCTATACAATTATAATGTAAAAAGTTCAGATCTAATTGAAGAATATCACGTTTCAACCTTATTTACAATTTCTGCGTAAAATCTTATGACCTAAAGAATATAACCAGCAAATATATTTTTCTTACTCTAATGAAAGAAAATAAAAGTTACAGGAATTAAGTGAAATTGCTACCAAAAAAATTAAAGCACATTTTAGCCAATTAATAGTCCAGAAGACAAAGAAAGCTATGACACAAGAAATGAGCTGCAAAAAGCATGCACAGAAAAGGCACGATTTCATCTAGAATAGCATGCTTCAATTAATTTGCAAGCAATTTGAGGAGTGTAAAACGGATACATAAAACTTACCTACTTTGCAATCAAATTAAATATACATATACAGAGTTATCCTGTTTGGGTCAACAGAATGAGCCAACAGCAAGTAGTCAGAGATAACAATTAATAAAAAGGAAGAATTTAAGAGGAAATGCTTTGCTAGACTCACTATTTGAGTCTTAGCAGCAAGAAGTGATTATTAGCAACCAAATTGCAAGACAGGAAATCGAATTAAGATTTATCAATCTTTTAAATGGCTTTTCTAAGTATAAGTTTTTAAAGGAAATACATTTTTTGATTTCTTCATGTTGCTGTATTTATTTTTACTGTTCTCCTTAATTCTCCAGATCTCATAGAAAACAGATTTTTTCTTTTTTAAAAGAGTAGTTACACTTACTAGTTCAAATTACCATGGTATTTCCTTTGTTAAGAGGAAAGCCAGAGAGTAGTAATGGTGAAAAGCCAAATAAGAGACCCAGGAGAGGCCGACTCAGGAGGCGCCCCGCTGCAGAGATAATCCTTACCTTGGCTGTTTTTTTCACGGGTTGACATTTTTGCTGGTTGAGACAAAAATGACATATCTTACAATAAAAACCAGGCATTTTCTAAAATGAGTACAGTAATATGTTTCTTTGGTTACTATGAACTAATAAATTAGACTGAATAAAATCAGTCATATTCTTATGAATTGGCAATAGTAAAGATGATGTAAAAAGGCAAGTATTTCCAAAAGGAATTTTTAATTTACCTTGATTGATGATGACATCTTTATGTCTAAAAAAAGAATGAAAAGAACACATTTATTTTACATGGCTCAGCACCAGAATCATCTGAAAGAATTTAGAATTTTTGATGCTTAGTCCATACTCTAGATAAATCTCTACAAGTAAAATTCAGTTTCTCAGTGGTCTCAACTCTAATATATACTATTTATGAAACAACAGATATTACACACAATCATTGAAACATTGAAAAGAGTATAATATTCAAATCTTACAAGATTGAGACACTGGAGATAAATTAATAGTAAGACAAAGCTTTTCTATGGAAACTTAAAAATACCTGGCAAGAAAATAAATCAGCTGAAATAAATTAAAAATTCAAATCTGGCATGTCATTACAAACAACAGTACAGAGATACAATTATTAATTTTCATACAGGACAAATAGTACTTAACTTACTTGTCTGCACTTTTTATAACCTTTGATATTAGTTTTGATGTTGAAACGGTTTTCAATAATTTATTACGACTATCATCTGAATTTTCCCATGAGTTATGTGACTTTTCAGCTGTTGGTAGACGTTTTATGCTAGAAAAAACACATTAATTTCTTAGAGGAACATTCTGAGTAGCAATGACATGTAATTGACAGTTTCAATAGACAGTGAGAGAAGAGATTAACACTCTTAAAGCGAACCCAGGGTGAGAAGGATTAGTTGAAGGATCTGGCTGGATGAGCGGAGGAGTTAAACAAGGCAATTAGGAAGTCTGTGTTATATTATTATTCAAAAGATCAACTAGAGCAAACATTATCTGGAGAAAGAAATCTCTACAATCTGCTGTTAATAGAAGAAAAAGCTTAGATCTCTATGTAGTGTTTCTCATAACTTGTAGTTAATAAAACATGAACTATAAACTTGAAATATGACACTACCATTCATTCTGTATATGATTATGTTCATGTAGTTAATTTATACACAGCACAAATTTCTAAACTGTGACGCTAAAATTCTGAGGCTCTTGGTCACAGTTTCAGAGACTTCTATCCAGGATCAGAAATAAATAATGTGATAAAATAAAAAATTATTGGTGTGATCAGCGGGGATTCCCTACATGCATAACTGAAATTCTATGGTTTATAAATGACTTTCTGGCTGCATTGCTGACCACCCCGAAACTCATCCAGTCTTCAATACTTCTGCAATTGTGCATCCAAAGAGCAACTGAGAAGGGCAAGCACAGTTCCAGGAGACGGTAAACTGAAAAGGAGACTCTGGGACAAAGAGACACCAAGTTAATCAGAATGAACCTCAAAGAGACCATGAGCCTCCTCTGCACACAGTAAGAAGTTGCATGACATTAATAAGCTATGTTCAAGAACTCCACAGGAGCCCAGGCAGAAGAACCACAAACCCTTAGCACGAGAACTGCATCAGGCATAGAGACAAAGCCTTCTGTAAATGGTAAACATGCATTAATCAAGTAAAGAATATTTGGGATTTTCAAATTTCCATTATAGACTTGAAGCAAAAAATTAATGTAGCCAAAGAGAAACATACTGAAAATCTTTTAGGAGTGATTGTCATTTACTTTACTGAAGTTCTAACAATTCTTAGAATAGGTTAATAGTTTCCTCAAATTCCTCTCCAGTACTACAATAATAAAATACCTAAGGAATGCTAAAACTTGAGTCCATGTTTCTAAATAGTGTCCACCCCCACACCCTTTTTTTCTCCAAGACAGGGTTTCTCTATGAAACAGTCCTAGCTGTTCTGGACTTGCTTTGTAGAGCAGGCTGGCCTTGAACTCAGAAATCTGCCTGCCTCTGGCCTTGAACTCAGAAAGTACTGAAATTAAAGGCATGCACCACCACTACCCAGCTAAATGGGCCAATTTAATTAAACTGGTATCAGTACTTGTTACAAGGCAGCTGCATTGGTAGCCCCAGCATGCAGGTCCACACCCCTAATTTAGGCTTACACACATTTGTTATGTTTTTCCTTCTCTCCCTCTCATCACTTTAAAACATTAATTACTATGGAACAGAGAAAAACTCTCAAACAAGCCTTTAGCATAGAAAAGACCAAGTGAAGTGAATTCATTTCCATACTCAAGCAAGAAGTTATCTTCCCAAGACCCAAAGCTGAAATTAAGACACAGCCACAGGAACCGTTTGTTTAAAGGAGCCTTGCAAGTTGAGGTTGTAATGATGCCAAAATGTAGTGAGGATAATTTAAATTGGCGACTTCTATCCATGGCTATAAATTTATACAAAACTAAAAAAATGTTAAAATATCTATAATTTATTTTAAAATATTGATTGGGCTGTTTATAACTCTTTCCTTTTTACCAAATTGTCTTAGTTTCTTTGCCAGTTATAATTGAAAGATTATGCTTCTAAATCTTTATTCCCCAGTGTCCTAAAGCACAGATTATAAGCAATGAAGATATTTTCTCCTGGAATCCATGGATAGCCAATTTTTCCCAAATCACAGAATTTAGGTATCTTTACAACCAGTCCCTAGCTCTGTACTTGGGGACGGTTAAAACCTTTTGGTGGGAGCGGAGCTCTTGCTCTCTGGAGTTTGTCTGTTTATTTGGAGAGGCTGTGAAGAGGGCTGGGGAGAAGGTGATGCTCGCATTTGTGGGCTCTGATCATTAGAATGAGATTCCTCTTTTTTTTCTCTCTGTCCTTGTGGCTTTTCTTTCTTTTTTTCTGTACCACTGTAAAATAAAGTATAACATGGAACAACAGATATTTAAACAAACTTTAAATAAAAATAATAAAGTGATTATAATTCAAGACCCTAAATCATATAACTAATACAATTTATATTCTTTTTATTCAGTAACAAAAATTATAATCTTTGATAAAGAATTAATTTTTGAACAATCTAAGGTAATAATCCATTCTATGAAGATTGCCCTTTGAGATGGAAGTGACCTCTAATGGATTTTTGATGATTGCAGTGGGGTTGCAGAAACTCTCTTAACTAACTTCAACTTATCTAAATTACAGCATTGAGGACCTTTGTACTCCCTGTAGAAGGAAATTGACTGATGACGCACTAAGCGTTCATATTTAACCCAGACTACTCCCAGGTTCCTCTGACACTGTCAAATGAGTTTTCTCTCTGTGGGGAAAAGGGGAGGGTGGGCTGTGGTACTGAGTATCGGTTCAGGGACTCACATATGCTACATAAGCACTCTCCTGATGAGTGACACCCACCTGTTAATGCGAAGTTGTTCTTTTAATTATAAAAGGTAAGTATAAAATACAAGATATATACGAAAAGAAAACTGTAGTTCTGTGAAAACCAAGTTTTTGCTTTAGAAAGACCAAAAAAAAGCTACTAAAAATGCTATGAGGGGCTGGGAAAATGGCTCAGATATTAAGACTGCCGGGAGACCAGAGCTCAATTCTTAGCATCCACATTAGGTGGCTTCAATTACCACTCCAGCTCCAGGATCCTGTGAACCTGAACACCAATATATATACTAACACACACACACACACACACACACACACACACGCACGCACACACGCACACGCATAATTAAAAAAAAACTTTAAGAGGCCTGGCACGGTAGTGCACGCCTTTAATCCCAGCACTTGGGAGACAGAGGTAGGAGAATCTCTGAGAGTTCAAGGCTAGCCTGGTTTACAGGACAGCCAGAGCTATACAGAGAAACCCTGCCTTGATAAGAACAAAATAAAACAAACAAAAAACAAACATCAAAAAAATAAAAGCAAAATAAAAAAGTAAATTTTTTAAATGATATTAAATGAATGTGAAGTAATTTTTAAAGTCACAGGAAAAGACTTGTTTTGCCAGAGTTTTACATTTCTTATTCTGCCTTTAAACTAAAAATTACAAAGTTACTTATAGGTATATTTTATGCAAGACAGTTGACAGATTTGATCAAAGATACATCCTTTGAAAAGGGGAAGAAAAACTGTCCTAACAGGTTTCAAGCTAAAATACCTAACGTATTTATATACAGCCTTTATGACTTTGCACGTGGACAGTTAACTGATAAAACACCTTCAGAAGTCTCAGCTGCGCCTGTGAGCAGTACTGTAAAGGACAGACTCAAGACTTGTCTTCCAATACTGAAAGGGTAGAAAACCATGAATGCTCTATAGTTCTTAAGCAAAGGACATTTAATTTTTATAAAATATGTTCCAAGAATATATGTCACAACACACACACATGTGTATATAGTTTATACAACTCCACTACCACATTGTTAACAATTAGAAATGTAGTAACATCATTCTGACTTTGTTACTTCTGAATCTGATTCAATTCTGATACCTTGCTTGCTATGTTCAGTTTTTGAAGAAGTGTGGGCTGAGAAACAAATTCTTATCAGCAAATAGCAGATTAAACCCTAAAATCAGAAAACTGGGCCTGGAGATGGTCAGCGGGCAACATGCTCTCTGTGTTTTAAGTGTGAGGATCTGAGCTTGGATCTCCAGCTCCCATGGAAAAGCCAGCACTTGAGGTGGGGTATGGGGACACATGGATCCCAGGGACTTGGGAGCCATTCGAGCCAGGCAAAATTGCAAACTACAGGCTCAGAGAGAGGCTCTGTCTCAAAAACTAAGATGAGCAATGATGAACATCCAACATCAACTGTGGCCTCCACAGACAGGTGCATGTATATACACTCATATGCCACAGAGAAAGGAGGGAGGGAGAGTCTGAATTAGATGACAATCCTTTTGTAATGGCCTTCAAACTATCCTTTATGCTTAAAAGAGATTTTCCTTTGGGGTTAAATTTAGTGCCCTGAACAACAAAGGAACAAAACCAAGTGGTCCTAGACCATCCTTTCCTATTGTACTGATCATTACAAAGCACCAGTACAGAAACAAGCTAAGAAAACCAGCTAAAATTAAACTGTTACTGAATAAAAAATGAATGTTTATAAAAAAATTATATACTAAGGGCTGGAGAAATGACTCAGCAGTTAGTAGCCCTTGCTACTTTTGCACATGACCTAGGCTTGGTTCCCAGCACCCACATGGCAGCTCACAAATACCAGCAACTCCAGTTACAGAGGATCCAAAATTCTCTTCTAGTGGGCACTGCATGATGTGTTCACCAGAGTCAAAACATACTGACAAAATAAAAACTAAACAATCTTTAAAAATATTAAAGATTTCTACTATGAATGTTTTATTACAATGTTTTCTCCTGAAAATGAAACAGAGATAATTTTAATACTTTGAAAGGGGGAAAATTGAAATTCTGTAATGACATTAGGTTCTGAAGGTTTTGTTATATCCTCACCATTCCCATAGCCACCTGCTTGGTTAACACCTGGTACTGCGCACTCTGAACCTTCCAGGCGTTAATATCTGAAGTAAGCACTTTTCATTAGCATACATCACTCTACTTTTTAAACTCTTTTCCCCTCATGCATTATCAAACAATAACACAATCTGTTCTGTACAGCTGATTTCCTATAATCTTTCCATGTGACGGCAATTAAAAGAAAAGGTGGGGAAACGTCATTCAAGCACGGCCATCGGAACAGTAAATTCTACTGGGTTAAGAGCCTGAGCACATGGAATTCCGTACGTACTACACTGGAGCGTTGAGAATGCAGCAACTCCAGCATCCTCCCGCCTCTATCAGCCCTGAACAAGTAGCCGCACACCACTAATAGAATACTTTGAGGTGAATCTCAGTTTTCTGATTTGTGCTGAAAAAAAAAGTTATAATGGCCTTTGCCCCCCCCACTAGAGTAGATATATATATTAAAGAGTCTATTATCTTTAAAATGTACCAAATATGTCACTTGCTAAGGAAAATCTACTTATAAATTTCATTAAATGTATCAATAAATTCTTGCTGAAAATCAAAAGCAACAATAAGATTCCAGGACATGAAAAGGCTCTGTCTCTTCAAAAGCTTTCTGAATAAAAATCAACTTGTGATACTATAAGGACAATGGACTCAGAACAGGTGTCTCATTCATAATTAAAGAATCAAGACTCGAGCACCTGACTAGCATACAGCCCTATTTGTAATTCTTTTCATGAGTAGCCTCATCTATATCATGCACAGTTGTGCACTGCCAGTTCCCCATTTCATGACAATCAGGTACCTTTTAGCAGCAGATGAAAGAGTTTCTTTTCTTGCTATTGATACAGAGCTGGTGTGATTCTGTTTTCTGTTTATACCACTTCCATTGGTTATACAGGACATGGAAATAGCTTCTCGAAGACTTGGTTGGCCTAAGGTAGTTAGGAAAAAAATTTAACAAATTTCAAAATATTTCTTAAATAGCAGAGTTTTAAAAATTAAGTCTATTAGTGTTTATGAATAGTGAGCAGATGGTCCCACCTGAAGCATTCAGCGAATGCACTACTGTCTTGAGATCTAATACCATTGACAGAGACCAACAGAAAAGCTACACTGAGCTGCTAGACCCACCACTCAGCTAAACGGCTGCTTTTTCCATGGCAGCGCTGAAGCTCATGACCCAACCATATCCTTTAAATTTCTAATATTAGACACATTAAATTTTAGAGTGCCATTCTATATAAATAAAGTTTAACTATGTAAAACAACTTTAGTAAAAGGAATGGAATAAATGTCTGGTGGGAAGGCAGGTAGACAACTGTAGTCAGCAGGGGTCAAAACCGCAGATTAAACAGGCCTGTTCACCAGGAGTCAAGTTGATTTAAAGACTGGCTATAGAGCATAGTTATGGACTCAAGCAAAATTGAACTGTTCAACTAAGACAATCTCATGTTGGTTTTTTTTCCTTTCCAAAACAAAAAATTAAAAGTTGCACATGTAGGACCTAAAGTATCTGGCATTCCAGAGTGTTGTTTCAAACTTGGTGTTTACTGCATTTTTGACAGGTCCTTGGACTAACTTGTATTATAACTACCTAAGGGGCATCCGTAATACAGTGTCCCACATTCTCCCACAGATGGATGAGACAGAGAGAAGAAAAGGCAGACAGAAGCTGCATTATTTGTTGTTGAAACGTCTTGGGAAGGTACTTATATATACGAGAAATGTCCCTCAAATTACAATTTTTGCTATAAAATCTAGCACTAGTATGCCACATAGGTGACTTCTTGCACTGATGATTTTTAAAAATTATCGTAATGAATTATTAATGTTCAAGTCAGAGCATCTGCCATGCCTGCGATGCTGTGAGCAGGGAAGGGAGTGGTGCAGGAGGCAGGACTCTGAATAGTCAAACCTTATTATCTGAGGTTCACTGTCAGGTGCTCAGGAACTCCAAACACCTCTTCTAGTTTCTTATGCTTCATTGTCAAGTTCTCGACACCCTTTCTTAGTCTAATGACTTTATTCTTTAAGAGGACAGCAATACAGCCCCATCAAATTCTGTCTTCTCTATTTCTAATTACTTCCCATTTCCTCTTGCCTCAAAGCAAGATATACCATTTAACTTCTAGCCCTATTTTTCACAAGTAGAAATAATAAAGGAAGCATTAGACTGTTACAGAGAAACAGCCCCTATTGCTTGGTCTAAGACAACAACTACCAATATACTTCTAGACACAGAAGTCTCAGAGATGCTGTCTCGATAAGAAGGAATTATCCTTATCCTCTGACACAATCATCACTGATTTAAGTTTAATACTCTCATTATAGAGATTCATACCTTCCCAACCTGACTAATGTAACTGTAATTTATCTACTAACCTATGACAGCCCTTGCCATCTTTCATGTTATTCAGGATAGGAATTAAATGACAATCCCTAAGCCTTTACAATATCCCAAACTCTATATATTAAGAAGTGACCCAGAAAAAAATTGAAATATAATAGAAAGTCATTATATCATTAATATATACTAATTCTACTAATTGAAAACTGATAACTGATTTTAGATGATTTGATACCATATATAAATCCCAAGAGAAATATAAACCTGCTTAGAGTTTTCAATAACAAAACTTATGAAATTTTACATCTCTTCATGTCTTATTATCAGTATCAGAAAATATAATTAGACAAAATCTCTACTAATGAGAAATAAGTGATTTATCTTAACGAAATATGTTCATCTATAAAAGTTTGTCAACCATGTAACTGAAAGAATAATTAATGAAATGGGTCTCACTTCATAATGCAACTACACTATCAGCAATGTTATTAATGAGGTTACTTTTTAAAGCTGTTTTCCTTTACTTTTATTTTATGAATATGGGTATTTTGCTTGTGTGCAGATTTGTATCTGTGGAGGTCAGAAGAGGGCTTTGGATCCTCTGGAATTGGAGTTACAGACAAGTTGCTATGAGGGTGCTTGCAATCTAACCTGGGTTGTCTAGAAGAACAGCCAGCTCCATAACCCAACTTTATTACTTTTAGTTCTCTTAAATTGAATTCTTGGTATTTTAGAGCAACAAAAAGATGAATAACATGCTGTATGTGTGTAACTATATATCCACACAAACATCCACATCCACAGAATTGAGTATTATTCAGCCATTTAAAAAAGTCATCTTTTCATTTACAATAACATGTACAGAACATACAGGAGGACAGTATGTTAACTGAGATAACCCAGGCATAGAAAGAAAATAACACATGTTCTTATGTGTATGTGGAAGCAAAAAAAATGATTTCGAAGTAGAAAAAAGTGCCTGGAAGAGTCTGAGAAGTGTGTGCGAGAGAAAAGATGGTTAGCAGGCACAGGGGTGAGGATGGATGGGGAAATGACTTGGAACAGTCTACACAGTATAGGATAACTATGGCTGACAAAAATGGTTTGAATGTTTCAAAATAGTTACTAGAGAGAACTCTGAATGTTTCTAACACAATAAATAATAAATGTCTGAGGTAATAGGCTATTATCTTTACCTGATCATTCCACATTCTTTACATGCATGAAATGTTACAATGTACCCCAGAAATAGCCCAATTATTACATGATATATATATAACTGCAGAAAACAAGAAAACATTATATTTTCTATTGTAGGACTTAACAAACATATGCATACAGATTCAAGCTGAGGGTAGAAATGCCAATTACGCAGAAAACTTGCTTTAAAATTGTACTCACTTTATCAAGCCTGTGTTAACTGATTTGTTTTCCATTCTACTCTAGCAACTTACGCAGAAAACTTGCTTTAAAGTTGTACTCACTTTATCAAGCCTGTGTTAACTGATTTGTTTTCCATTCTACTCTAGCAACTTCAAAATTCTCTTATAAAAATCAATTCTTAAGCAAACAATGTTACTGTCTTGACTGTGGCAATCTTCAGGGTTGATTCTCAAAAAAATATACAATGAAAGAAATTTTTTAAAAGAGCCACACAACATTATCCAAAGTGTTCCTGCCAAGCAATGTGCTAAACTTTAAAGTTCCTTATCTCTTGTCATTGATGCATGTATCCAATTACCACTAATAATAAAGAACAATTTTCCCACTTTTCTAAATCTCCACTATCTACATTTAGGTCCAAAATGAAGAATAATAAAAACAAACAATGTTGGGGCTGGAGAGATGGCTCAGTGGTTAAGAGCATTGTCTGCTCTTCCAAAGG
>LOJH01005980.1:10635-33229 GCA_001685095.1 Ellobius talpinus | reverse complement strand
GCACCAGTTAATCACACACAAATTAATCACACTGCAACAGTTAATCACACTGCACCAGTTAATCACATGGCACCAGTTAATCACACACAACAGTTAATCACACTGCAACAGTTAATCACACTGCAACAGTTATCACACTGCACCAGTTAATCACACTGCACCAGTTAATCACACGGCACCAGTTAATCACACACAACAGTTAATCACACTGCAACAGTTAATCACACTGCAACAGTTATCACACTGCACAAGTTACTCACACACAACAGTTAATCACACACAAGTTAATCAAACTGCAACAGTTATCACACTACAACAGTTAACTGGTTGAACTGCTTGACCAAACTGTTGCCAGTTAGGGTTCCCTCTGCTCACTTCTGTTTCTCTGTCAAAGCCTCCATCACTTGATGGTCAGTCTCAGAGGCTGCTGCTTTAGGTCGCACTTACAGATCCTTGTTTTGTTAGTTGGCATGAATGTTCCTTCATTTACCTAAGGAGCCTCCCTTTTAATAAGGACTCTCACAGAAGAGCAGGACCCCAGCTTTCTGACCTGCTAGGCCCTCAGTGCTGGTGAGCAAACAAACCTAGAAGTTTCCTTGATTTATCTCATGTGGTGACCCACAGTTGCACACAAACAGATGGGTGTGAGCCAGTAGAGGAAAGCCATGGGAGAGCGCTTTTTGTGTCGCAAGGCTGCAGTGTTGTCTCACCTAACCCGTATGCTCTGGGGCGGGGTCTAGGAAGCACTCATGGAGGAGTATGCCATCGCAGCCCAAGTGTGGAAGCTGAGCACATGCGACCTGTGTGAGATCGCCAGGAACAGCGTGCTGCAGAGTGGCCTCTCACACCAGGTGCGTGTGATTGGCTGGCCCGTCCTTTCCCCCTCCATAAATGAGCAGAGACCTCTGTGCACGGGGTACCTTCTAGGCACTGGGATAGGTGACAAGCTGAACAAGCCAGGTCTCAGGAGCCCTGACATTCAGGCTACAGGAGAAACCTCAGGGGCCATTATGGCTGCCCCTCATCTACCTCAGACATGCCCTCAGCCAGGCCTTCCCTGGCTGCCCTCCTCATTCCCCGTATTTTTTGCCATAGCATGCCACACTGCAGAAACTGTGCCATGCATTTTCTTATGTTTTTCAGTTTCCCTTTTGAATGGAAGTTGAGAGTAGAGGCTTATTCCATGTTATGTCCCCAGGACCTAAAATAGTCCTGGCAAGAGTGCACACAAGAAAGTCGGCACTTCAGTATGGCTCCCTTAAGTACCGGATGTGGAACCAACACTGAGAACCTGGGCGTCTGCTCAGGGGATGTCATCTGAACAGGAAGAGGGTTCTTATGGAGTCTTGGGAGATGACAGTTAAATGTCTAAGTGCTGTGGGAGTTGTTCTGGGATCCAGCCTCTCCAGGAACACAGAACTGCCTGCCCATGTTACCTCTCAGGAGGGATTTCTCTTCTGCCTTCCGCCCAGCACAGGCCCATGAGTTCTGTAATTCTCTCTCACAACAAAAGAGAGAATGACCAAGTGGTCAGGACCACGACCTAGAGGTCTGGGGAGATTTGGAGTCCCATGGGAGGAAGATGTCCCCATTGAGAATCAGCTTTAGGGACACTAGTTGTGTTGGGGTTCATGTCAAAGCTGTCTGTGTGGATACAGAAATGAATCTGATCTCACTTCTCTTTCTCTTGGCCCACAGGAGAAACAGAAGTTTTTGGGACAGAACTATTACAAAGAAGGACCAGAGGGCAACGATATCCGAAAGACAAACGTCGCGCAGATCCGGATGGCATTCCGCTACGAGACCCTGTGCAATGAGCTCAGCTTCCTGTCCGATGCCATGAAGTCGGAGGAGATCACAGCCCTGACCAAATAGGCGCAGTGTACCACACACACTCTCACCTTTCGGTTTGAGTCTGCTGGGACTAAGGGTGGCCAGGATCTCACTAGGGCTTTCGTCTGTGAAGAGGCTGCCTCTGAAGAAATCTCAAATCCCGATTTTGGTTGCACTTTATAAACATGCCTATTCTGTTAGCATTTCTGAGCCAGACGCTGGCGGGGGATCCGGGAGCCGGCACTTGTGTATACTTGTTCCTTGTTTTCCACGTTTCTCGTGTGATTACAGTGCTTATATGGTTGGGCCCGAATGTCAAGTGACTTAGGCCTGTGTGGTATCCGCCATGCTCCTCTCAGCATCTGATTGGCTGGCTGCCTTACACCCCCTCCAAAGTTCCCTTTCATAAAGAGAGAAAATGAGGGTCTCCTGTTGATGATTTGTGCAGTTTTTAAAAGTGGGGTTCTTCATGTTTAGCACCTCTTCCTTTCTCGTCAGGAAGCCTAGCGCACCCACTGATGCTGTGTTAGTTTCCTCAGCTAGGACTCGGTGAGTCGCCGCAAACCGAGCTCTGTGAATCCATCTCATGGACCACTTCAAGGCTGGGGAAGATACAGCACGAGGTTCTGGGGCTGTTCACATCATATTTGCCTTTTAATGAAGGCCTCTGAAAAGCATAGGACCAGAGGACCTCTGTTCCTTTTGATTCTAATATCCTATGACTGCGACTGCTATCACCTTCCCCTGGAGTCAGAGCTGGGCAGTGAAACACTTTTAAGGACACACAGGTCCCTGATTCAGTCTTTACTCTTCCTTTAGGCTTCACAAATGTTAGATTTTTTTAAGTTACTTTAATATGGTGCATTTTATTTGAGAGCACAGATTTCTTCAGAAGCTATCATGGTCCCAGGGACCAGGTAGAAAAGTTTTTAATGTCAGTGTGGAGTTACACTTTATAAGACCACTCATCTCTGTTACTAGTGCCTAGAACATAGTAGGTGCTCAATAAATGCATATGAAAGAACTGAACGACTTCCTCTTTTGGCATCTGTATGTGCAGAATACTCAACAATGTTCAAAGACTTTCCTAACTATTCACAAGGCAGAAGTCCTTCTGTATCATTGTTGAATGAACCTAATTTTACCTGGAAGATGTGTATTTGATTCTAGACTATCTCATGCTGTGACTGTCATTCTTTAGTGGCCACATAACCTATGGAGCCATGTCATCCTTCTACTAGGCAAATCTACTATCTTACATGGCTGACTATGAAACCGAATGGAAGCCTGTCGTTATCTGAGGGACTGTTTTTGAAAAGCCTCCATTTGTACACATTTGCCCAAACATAATAAGTATTGTAGTTTTTTCATTGTACCAATTACTTTTTAAAAAAAAAAAAACAACCACAAATAAAGTCTCTTAGAATTATGACTCAGTGGAGCAAATATTTACTGTTTTAAGATGGGGTAGAGTGAAAAGCTGTGAGAAGTTGGGGGCATTCACAAGGAAAATCCTGAGCTTGCAAGTCGAAGCTCAGACCTTACTGGCTTCTTTCTGCCCACCCACACGGCAGGAGCAGACCCTGGCACTGTCTTAGTCTGTTTGCCAGCACGTGCTGAGTCTTACGTGCTGCTCAGGCTTCTGTTTCTCTAACACTATGTTTTATTACATCCTGTATTTCACTGACCCTCTTGGGGGGTGGGGATGAATCCCTGCTTTTGCTTGCTTTACAGTTTGGAAGCAAAGGCAAGAGTATATGGAGCCAGGTTTCTAAAGGGACAGATCCCATGCAACGCTCTCTGGCCAGTTCTTAAGGACGGATGGTGGCCTTATATCCTACTTAAGTTGTGCTGCTGAAAACCACCCTGCTTGGTGAATCTGCTCACGTTATCTGGAACGAAAGCAGGTTTGAGAGCGAGTCTAGCTCACCCAGTAGTTACTGCTTGCTGAGGGGTGGGCTCTTTCTCTGGGTCTAAACACAAACGAAGGTGACTGGTTGTGATGCACATACCATCCTATGCCTGCACCGTGACTGTAATGCCAACAAAAGGGACACAGCACAGACAAGCAGCCTCTGGGCTTCTGTGCTCTCACCTATAATGGACATTCTGTAGAAGACGATGAAGAGCTAAGCCTACAGAGTGGCATATTTATCAAAGTGGATTTGAGGAGGCTTTTGATAGCAATGTGTTTTTCTTCAAGTATGGTTGGTGGGCACCAGCGAACTCACCTCTAAGCTGCCACCTCCTTCTGCTCTCCCTCTTGGGCAGTGAGGCTTAAGGCATTTCTATAGTGATATTTTGTTTGTGCTTTAACAAATAAAGCTTGCTTGAAGATCAGAGGGTGGAGCCAGCCAGTAGATAACCATCGAGGCCAGGCAGTGGTGGCACACACCTTTGATCCCAGGGCTTGGGAGGCACATGCCTTTAATTCCAGCACTAGGAGGGTGGAGACAGGAATATAAAGTGGATGGAGACAGGATCTTGGGGACACCCTTTCAGGCTGAGGAGCTGGCGAGGTAAGAAGTGGATGTGGCTTGCTTCTTTGTCTCTCTCATCTTTCAGCATTTACCCTTATATCGGACTCTGGGTTTCTATTAAGACCAATCAGAATTCGCGCTACACACTTCTCTAATGACATCCTTTTGCACGGAGAATACACAACTGCCAGGGAGCAGTGTTCAATCCTCTATTCTGTCTAATGGGTAGTAGGGCAGAGAGGCAAGCAAAGTCGCGTCACTGTTTATACTGCCATCATGTAGCCCCTCATCAATGCGGGTGGTGAGCTGAGAAAGTAAGTTTCAGTTCAGAGACACCCCCAAAGCAACTCCCAACACTTGCAAATTATTCGGACTATCTTTTAATGAACCCAACTTCCCAGTGTTAAAAATCAGGGAACCAAAAGGTTTCCAAGCAGCCTTATTAATAACCCAGATATATATTAATACAAGGAAATCATCTCAAAACATAGCACACAAACACCACAATTCCCAGAGCACAATATAAAAGTCTTCTAATAAATATAGATATTTAGTATATAAGAATTTGAAATTACATAAGCAAAAGTCTTTCATTGCTAATGTCCACTTGCAAAGTTTACTTATTGCACAATGTATCAGTTTCTCTCAAGAATAAAACAGGTTCTGCTGCCCTCGGCCTTTACATCAGTACACAAACTCATTTTCTGAAACCCAGTGTCTACAGCGTCCACGGTTACTGAGTGAGCATAGCACTAACGGTCCAAATTACAAAACTTCCCCACAGCAGGAGGCAGTTCACACACCTCGGAAGGCACATGGTTCCTTACCATGGTAAATGCATTTAAGTACTCCTCATTTTAAGACAGAGCTGTACAGAGTACAAAAGTGTGTATTTACCATGAGACAAAGCTACCACTTTTATGATCAGAACACTGCAGCAGGCAGGCCCCACCTGCCATCCATCTGAAGAGAGTTGGAATGAGCACAGTGTTCTGCTCATCTACCCGGTGAGGCAGCCGAGACACTGGCATTGCACAGGGGATCAGTCTGTATCTTGGAGCTCACACTGCAAGGAAAGGGCTGTGGGCAATATCAAGTCTCTAAACTCACTGTTTAATCCTTCAAAAGTGAAGGATTCTCGGGGAGAAAAGTTTTGGCTATCGCTGAAAAGATCCCAAACCCATAAAGCTATGTTATTCATTTTCAGAAACATTTTCAATTAGGCAATTTGAATTAAGCCCAGCAAGTCTAGTCCAAAAGGACAATTTCAATTTTTAGGGCTGGAAAAATCTCTCAGAGGGTCATTTATCCCAAGGCTTTAAAAATACGTTCCATAGAGCACTTGAGAATCAACAGAGGAGGTTGAATCATCTGAAAATATGAATTTTAAAATGCTTTAAAGATTTATTTCTGGGGTGTGGGGGTGGGTCAGAAGAGGTATGGGTCCCCTGGAGATGGAGTTATAGGCTGTTGTTGACTCCACCAGTGTAGGTGCTGGGAATTGAACTCAGGTCCTCTGTAGGAACAGCAATTTCTCTTAACCAATGAGCCATTTCTCCAGCCTCACCACCCACACATTTTTTGAAACAGGGTTCCAATGTAGCCCAGGATGGCCCTGAACTCTCTATGCAGTTGAGGATGTCCTTGAACTTCTGATCTTCCTGCTTCCTCCTCCCAAGTGCTGGGGTTACAGGAATACGCCACCAGGACTGTTTGTTTCTATGCAGTGCTGGGATGGAACCCAGGGCTCCATGCATGCTAGGCAAGCACTCTACCAGCTGAACCACACCCCCAGCCCTGAAATACTATTAGTAGTATTTTTTACAAAAGCTTTTCATCACACAAATTTGTTACTAATTAAACTCTAATGAAACTGTATCATCAATCATTATGACATTTTCCTACCCTGACTTAATGGTGACCACACTGTACTAAGTTTATAAAAGGACACCTATATTAATAAAATGTAGCTTCTATATAATGGGGGTAACTTGTGCATACACTCAGTGCATATAGACTAAAATTTACTTGAAAGAAGTTTCACTGCTAAGGTTTGAAAACCACAAATACAGTCAGTTTCTACACAGAGTAAAGCCGTCTCAGGCTGGGAAACCATCACACACACAGCTAAGCTAGGAGAGAGGACAGCACTGCACTTGCTCACACATCGGAGGGCTTCACTGTCCTGTTGGGACAGTCAGTAGACAACTGAAGTCTGCAGTATTTGGGGGGCGGAATCAAGTCAGATCTTTTTCTTTGAAAGGAATTTATTTGTATTCTCATTAAGATCTTAATTAAAAATCAATAAGCAGCAACTTCAATTGTGTGCCTTTGTACTTAGAAAAACAGGAACATCTGCAATTAGTCAGTGAGAAAATGTCTATGGATGCTAAGATCTCTTAAAGGTGATGTGACTTTGTGCACTAGTTCTGTTATAGGCTGAACTGTTAACAATCTTACTCTTAAGCCATGGCTGCAATCGGCCGAATACTGCACTCCTATTACCATACTCTTTTCAGACTCTCGAAGGAGTGCAGAGGAACGGGAAGAAGCCAATCATTCTCTGGATTTCAGGGGTTTACTAATGCGTGGTGAAAAGCTTCACCTCATTTTCCTTTTCTTTTAATCCAAGAGATCTGGGAAACCGAAGCCTCTGAAAGGTGCCTTTACTTAAAGCAAAAACTCCAGCTCAGGATTTGATGACCCAGAGTGACCTGGAAATATAAAAGTGTATCTGCACGAAGAAAGATTTCCTTCAGAAAGCCAAGCTACAGGGGCATTATGGATAATCCAGTGAACCCCTCCCCAGGTCCGGAGAGCAGCCGTCAAAATTCTTCCAGTCGAGTCCATTGCAAGACCAAGTCCGGAACTCAGAGTCCTCTCAGTGCTGCAGCACCGCAGTGATCAAGAGTAGCGCCAGAACCCATGCTGAAGTTACAGGTAACACCAGGAAGCAACTAGGCCATAGTACTGAAGGATCCAGAATGAACCACAAGGGGGCGGAGTGCACCTCAGGTCCCAGCAGTAGCAACCCCACTGAGACATTAGTTCCAATAGTTTAGCTCAGATGGCTACAACTTTCAATATCCTACATTTTAAACCTAGCTAAGAAGATGCAGAACACCCCCTCCCTGAAAAGTAGTAGTGTCAAGTATTGCTGCTATCTGTAGCAAAGGGTTCAAGAGCAACAAAGAACAGGTGGACAGTGGGGAATATGGCCAAACAGTAGCAAAGTGTGGCCCACCCTACATGGAAGACATGGGGAGTTTACTTAAGAATGGGACATATTATCAGAATAGTAAAAATAAGAGGGTGGAAAAACTGATCTTCCTGTGTGTGCCACACATCCCTCCACTCCTCCTCTATAACCAGAGTGTATTGCAGCTCACAATAACAAGAGTCTTCCTCAGTCACGGCCTGTGGGGCTGGCCTGCCTCATCAGCCATGTTAAGAATATAGTTGGCCATGTCATCTTCAGTGGGTGCATCTGACACCACCCACGATTCATTTGCTCCAGTCATCTGTAGGCGACAAATGGGGCAGTTCCTGTGCCGATCACTCCTGTCAGGAAGTCCAAGCAAAACAAGATTGTTTTCTTTTTCTAAAAAAAACAGGTTTGCTTGAAAAGTAGATGGCTTAAAAAAAAAGGAAAAAAAGCAAATACCATAAAAGTACACAAAAAAGAGTTAATATTTTTCTTCATCCCAACCTTTAATTCTCTTCCCCAGGGCCAACCAGTTGTCTACATATTTTACTAGGGATGGATTAAAACCTCAGGCTTGTAGGAAACCGAAGTTTGTGTGTCTCGCTGACCTTGTGCTACCGCCCACACATCTCAGAAACCATTCTGTACCAGCAGATGCTGTTTTAGTATCTCTGCTTTTCCCTCTGACACAGAATCTTGCTACCCAGTCCCCAGGCTAGCCTAGAGCTTGCCATCCTCTTGCGTCCACTCGCTCAGTGCTGGGACTGTAGCACACACCAACACACCTGGACTTGAGTTTACTTTGCAAAGAGCATGTACTGTGTGAAGATGCCATAATGTATCTAATCTCCAGTAAAAAGACACGCACCACTTTGTTTGCTACCACAAGCCAGGGTCTTTAATTCTTATTCCTGCCCATTCAAGTTTTCCTTTATAATACAAATTCCTTATATGTCCTAAGAGAAAGCTACCTCTTACCAGTGGGAGAATTGATCAAAGTGTAAATATTTATTTTTATTTAAGCAGAAGCCACTGTGTTTGGCCAGTGGTAGGCATATGGTAGCAGCAAAGATTATTTACTAATTATTATACTGAGTAATAAAGGTCATTTTTTTAAAGATAGGGGTCTCTATGCAGCTTGGCTGGCACAGACCTTGCTACGTAGACCGGTTGGCCTTGAACTCACAGAGATCTGTCTGCCCCTGCCTCCTCAAGTGCTGGGATTACAGGTGTGTGCCACCACATGCAGAAAAATAAAAGACTTTTGACAAGTTAATTACAATTAAAGGTCTGATAAAATATCCTTTGGTTCAAAACCAAGAAAATTTTAGAAAATTGTACAAAGATGGAGCATCTGAGGTTTAAAACAAGAGATGACACTTATATTCAGGATAATTTTCTGATACAGAGTACACATTTGATTACTGAAGATTATGTTTTACAATGGGATTGCCCTAATCAAATACTACTTTGGAAACTTAAATACCATTTTTAAGCTAGAAATATATTATAAAAGGAAAAGATAATATTTTTCTCTTCTCACAGTGAAATCTAGGGTCAAAATAACCAATTCATCAACTGTTCTTTTGCTTTTGTACAAAAGCTGAGAAACTTATTCCAAAAAAAATGTATGGAGTTGGCATACATTATTTGGTTGATTTTGGGCTCCCTGGAGATGGTTTCCAAGATAATTATGCATGGTTTTCTGTAAATAAAACATCACAATTTAAAAACAATCAATTTCTGCTTCTGGCCAGCAGAAACCTGATTTATTTTCTGTAATGGTTTCAAAGAAAATTGCCCCCAAAGGGAGTCTCACAATTAGGGAATGTGGCTTTGTTGGAGTGGGTGTGGCCTTGTTGGAGGAAGTGTGTCTTGTGGGGGTGAGGTTTGAGGTTTCATATATGCTCAAGCCACATCCAGTATCTCAGTCCACTTCCTTTGCCTTCTAATCAATATGTAGCCACCATGTCTGCCTGCACATCGCCATGTTTCACCATGATGATAATGGACTGAACCTCTGAAAATACAAGCCACCTAATTAAATGTTTGTCCTTTATAAGAGTTACTGTTGTCATGGTATCTTTTCACGGCAATAGAAACCCTAAGACATCTTCCCACTTAAAACAACTAACACACAGAACTCAATGTCCAAAAGAATGGTGTCAGATGGTTTCATGTAAAACACTGGACACAGACAAGAGGTTGCAAGCCAGATGTCCTGTGAGTTTCCAGGACTCATAAAAAGAAGTAGGCGACCTCGGAGGCCTGGCAAGCTATTGAAGAAGCAGCTAAGGCAAGGCAGCTAGAGCACTGCACAGCAGGCCCATCACTGAACACAGGGCACATCAGTGTGAGCATGTGAGCATGTGCCAGGAGGCTGGAATTTGAGAGGGGAATGCAAAGGCCTCAGAGGGCACAGGGTGTGTTCCCACAGCCAGACTGGACCCTTCTGAAGGATTGTGTCACATCAGTGGGGAAGACAGTGGAACTCCTATGTGGTACTGGAGAGCGCACATCTATAATTCCAGAGTTAGAAAGTTGAGGCAGGAGGAATGTTGCAAGTTCCAACTGAGGCATGCCTGGGCTAAATACTACAAGATCTTGTTTCAAAAAACAACAACAAAAAGATTTTTTTAAAGTAATGACTGCTTTGGGACTAAGTTGGTAATTTCTTGAGAAACATCTGTTATATATGATCTGGCCACTTGAGGTAGAAAAAGAAAAAGTCAAAATACATGTCCATAAAACATACCTGTCCACAAACAAACACAAGCTTTTATATGGCACTTCTCTGCACCTACACCATGGTTAAATCTGAAGATGATTACACAGAATGAAAGGACCTAGACAACAGAGAGAATACCCTGTATGGTGCCACTCTAAAAGTCTAGCAAATCTAAAATATTTTTAGCAACTGAAAGCATTTAATAGCTGCTTAAGAATCAGCAGCTATAGGTGATTCTGGGGTGTAATGGATTGCTCTTCATCTTGTTCTGACAGATTTCATTAGGATGCACATAAATTAAAGCATATGAGATTATATTTCAGATACATATATAGCTTATTGCATATCAATTATAAATTTTTCTAAATGCTCCATTATCTTGTAAGCAAATGACCTTAATTAGTTGACCAAACATCCCTCCAGATCACACAGCTGAGGATTTGTTCCTCTACACACATAGGTGAATTATAGTGAATTATGTGGTGGTGGGGGTGCTGAAAAGGGGAAAGTGTTTGATTCTAGATTCAAATCAGGCGTCAAGATGCTTACAGTGTCTGGCTGGGCAGTGGTGGCTCACGCCTTTAATCCCAGTACTCAGGAGGAAGAGGCACGCAGATCTCTGAGTTTGAGGCCAGCCTGGTCTACAGGGCATATTCCAGAACAGCCAGGGTTACACAGAAAGACCTTGTTTTGAAAAATAAAAACAAAACAAAGCAAAAGAAAAAAAAATTCAACAAAGTCATAGCTCCACACTTTGTAAGCATTAGGCATAAAAAAAAAAACTAGTGGGCACACCAAAAAACTCAGAGTAGTAAAGAGCAAAGCTCTCATGGTTAGTACTGAAGCGTTGTTTCCAGTTGTTTACTCACAGTCCAGCTGACCTCTGCTATCCCAAGGGGAGTGGATAACTTACCATTTATCAATACACTTCTGACAGAAGCTGTGAGCACAGGGCAGGATGAGGTCAGCTCGCCCGTCCATGCAGATACAACACTCCTCCTCCTCAGTCAGCTGCTTCACCCTGAGTGTGAAAACTGAGCTACAACAATGACAGTCTCTGTCCACACACTTCCTACTTCGTTTCACTGTCTTAAAAAGCACCAGTAAATAGCACAGTATAAAGTACAGCATGACTTACGTGCAAAGCGACAACCAGACCACAATTCCCATCTTTTGGGGACAGCAAATGCATTAGGGAAGAAATACTAAGGTTAAGTTTCTTTAAGAAACTCGAAAGACTTGATAAACAGACAAATTCTATGCATTTTAAAGAAAACAAAATCTGAACAAAAACTGCATATTCAGGTCTTTCTGAAATAACTCAGTCCATCTTAGACATATTGAATTTACATACAGGAAATGAACCAGTGTATCATTTATTTGCCATAACAGACACATGCTGCCTCATCAACAGGGCCTTACAGTGGCACTGACAGTATCAGAGCGAAGGGACAGCATAGTGGTCAGTATCAGATGCCATAAGAAACCCAAAGGGGCTGGAGCACAGCAGCTCCAGCTCAGGAAGCTCCCAAGAAGGAACCCAGTGCCACAGAAACCATGCTCCTTTGCATGTGGGGTTTCCTCAACACCAACTCCAGTAGCTCAGCTTAAAATATCCATCTCCTTCTGTTCTCAAAACCAAATTTTACCTCAATTAAATCATTTAAAAATTGTATACTGCTGTTCCATGATTAGTCACCCTATAGTTTAGCTTTTTGAATACAAACTTTCTTAAAGTGATTGTAAATGTTTTATTCTCTGTGATTTTCTGTTGTTTTAAACTGATTGTTTCAAAGTATAGCTGTTGTTCTTAAGGGAGGAGCCAGTCTGATACAATTTCCATCCCTGCTGAATTTATAAACAAATATCAAATGTGCAGCATGCATAGTATGTGCCAAGTAAGTATTTTTGGAAACATGAGAGAGAAATCACAGAACACTGATAGAGACCATTCTAGAGCATAAAGTAAGCCATGAAGGCATGAAACACATGAAACGTGTGTGTGTGTGTGTGTGTGTGTGTGTGTGTACAAGGCCGCATGATGCTCAGGAGTTAAACTGAGAGAAAAGACTGATAATATAGCAAAGACAATCTGATTCTTGAATGTCAAAATACAAATCTGAACTTGCTCTAAGAGGCAAATTAGAATCAGCATCTAATCAAGGGAACACAAATTCCTGCTGATTCAGGATTTCAGGAAAATTAGCTGAGAGTGGAGAGCAAGAGGCAGTCTAGAGAGTGGGAATGAAGTAGGACTTGATCTCACAGCACACTTGAGGGACAGCTAGAGCCTGCTTTAAGGAACATTACAACAGACATACCACTAGGGTGAGGTAACACATTGTTGGCTTCAGCCATGGAGAAAAGAGTGCTCACTGAACCGAAATGGTGAAATGAGTGGAAACCTACATGCATGTGGATTGATATGTGCATTCATGCATACATTTGTGTATGCACACATATATGCACATGCAAATACACATATGAACATTTATACACATACACCCATCAGCTCATGCATATTGACACTCAGGCGCCTCTTCAGATCCACACCGGATTCAAAGGGCTTAACATTTCTGCCTATGAGCTTCCAATCACCTGTGGGTGTCAGCAGCTGAGAGCACTGCAGACTCTACAGAGTGACAGGGCATTCTGACAGGGAAGCTTCAGAATCAGGAGCAGAAGGCCATTACAAAGAATAGCAATTGAATATACCCAGAAAAAATGGAGACATTGCCAGCAGAAGCTGCTCTATGCCCACTCTCTGCTACTTTCCTCTTAGCACAGTGAGCAGGAGGAAGGAACCTTGTTCTACCTGACCACTCAGAGCTGGAAGAGTGCCGCTTCCTACCACAGAACCTGAGAGGCACACATCTCCATCCTGAGATGGAGATCACAGGACACCAGTGCAGGAAGAACCCAGGAAACAAAGGCTGGAGACACTTATTCTGGAGATCAAGCTCAGTGGGAATTTGATTAGTTTTGACATTTGAAGGACAGAAGAGATCAGACTTGTCTGGTGGAATTCCAGAGGCCATGCACAGCCACTGCACTCAAGCAGGGCACTCTATAATTTAATAATGATGGTGACAGTTAATGTACCTACACATACCGTTACGTGCCGGGCACCATTCTGTGTCCCATCTATTAACACAGTCCTCTGGGGCACATGCCATTGCTCTCAACCTCTTACAAAAGACAAGGAAACTGAGGAAAGAGAAGACTTAAAGTTTGAACATAGGCAAGTTGGTTCTAGGGCCTCTGCTGTGCTGCCTCCAGAGGGCCAACTGATACACTGAGGATAGAAGGCAAAGTGAAAACCTTCACAGGAATTCGAGCTATCTGGACGTGAAGAGGACTGCCTCTCTGAGGCGGTCTCACACAGCTCTGGGGCTGGTGGTCATGTAACTTGTAGTGCATGCTGGTTTCCATGTGGTGAAATACGGCACAGTCTGGATATTGCAGAGCACAGACAGAGCAGTTGCCTAGGATCAGTGGCACTGGAGCACCTCAGAGATGGACAACCTCCAGGTCCTCCTCCAAACCACTGAGTTGCCATGCACTAAATGGGAGTCCGCTATGCCAATCAATATCTAGCGCTACAATACTCCTCTAAACCCGCTTCCTCATAGGACCAGCTGTATTCCTGGGGACTAACTGTTAGGATTTAATGAACTGCAAGGCTCAACAAACAGCGGCCAATAATAGAACTATACATGTGACAATACGCAGGACTGCAGAAGGCCCCCAAGCTCACCTACCACTTGCCAAGTTCTTTTCTAGAAGCTGGGGACCAGGGCACCACTTACCAACCAGGGCTTACCTAACCAACAGGCACTGCTTTCCTAGTCTCTAAGAGCAACACTTCACCACCTTCCTGAATACGACCCCAATAGGAAGAGAAATGCCACTTGCTTTTCAATTGCTGCTGTGTAGCTATAGACACAAAAGTCACTTTCAGCTTTCAAAACACTCAGAATGAAGCAAAACTGCAAGTGTCAATAAAGGAATAAAGAGGAACTCCTGCCAAGCACATTCTTAATGTTAAGAAGGACATCTCCAGTGTCCCAGTAAGGATATCAACATGCCTGGAAACACAGAAGTCTTTTACAGTAGGCATTTACAAATTTAAATATGCCGTGCCAAGCAGCAGCAGGTGAAAGCTTGCAATCCCAAAAGCATGGGCGAAGGAAAGTTCAGACAGAATGTAATATTTGAGGCCTGAGTAAAGGAGCACCACGGTGGCAAACTCCAGACTAATGCAGTGTCAACAGGCACACAACTGCTGATTCTTTCCTGAGTGGACTGCCAAGGCCTGAAGACAGCATTTAAAAACTTAACTTCCAATTCGACAATTTCTGAAACAATTCTGTCAAATTCTTGGACTTAATTTTATAAATGGCTTTGACTGTCTAAAAACTCATTAAAGGGGAGGCATCAGTCATTAATGTCATAAATGCAAGAGACAGAGTGGGTTCCTAGAGAGTGAGCTGTGAGCCACCTTAATCTGGGACAGAATGGAAGGACAGGGTAACCTAAAACTGATCTGGGCTATAACACAGGCAGAGGCAACAGGACTGAGGGTGTCAGAGAGCTCTGCCTAGCCACCGTAACCGTGCTCCATGGTGCACACACACCTGCCCATCCACAGACTAGCCGGACAAGATGTTACAGAGGACAGGCTCCCATCGGGCTCCTCAGAGGCGGAGCTCTGCGCCAATACTCCAGCAGCTTGACTTGTGATGTCTTTATAAAGCTGAATAAACTGGTATAAATTCATGATCCGCGAAGCTTCCACAATACCACTGCTTTTGTTAATCTAGAAACAGAACAGGGAAGGGGGGAACAGACACACAATTCAGTCAAATATCCTAGGAAACAAATTTATGATGTGCAATACACCTAGGAAAATAAGAGTCTGATTAAAGAATATTCATATTCTCTTCAGTTGTGGAGCTCATCAGAGAACTTACTAAAATTTCCCATCTGACATTCAAAATAACCTTGCCAAGATGATCAGGCATCCTGTCTGGAGTTGATAACATCAGGCGACCTTCCCGGAGTTGAGAAATGAGTTTCAGAGATTGTTATTAAAATGCATACACTTTGCTGTTTTAATTAATTCTTTTTTGAGATAGGAACTTGCAATATCACCCAGGCTGGCCTAGAACGGGAGATCCTCCAGCCTCTGTTTCCTGAGGGCTAAGGAAAAGCTAACAGCTATTCTGCTACCACTAAGAGGAGGATGGCTTCCTCCTCTCCTGTATGTGATTTGTGTGAATGGGATGTGCAGGTGCTGCAGAGGCTAGTAGTTAACCTTGGGTAGGACACTGGTGCTGCAGAGGCTAGTAGTTAACCTTGGGTAGGACACTGGTGCTGCAGAGGCTAGTAGTTAACCTTGGGTAGGACACTGGCTACATGCTCTGCCTCAAGTTCTCTCAGTTGGCCTGGAACTTGCTGTCTCCACTAGGCTCACACACCAGGAGGCCTCAAGGATCCATCTGCCTGTTCCTGCCTTCCCCATCCTGAGATTACAAGTATGCTGTACTATACTTGGCTTTTTTTTTTTGACACAGGTTCTTGAACTCAAACTGAGGTCCCTGTGCTTGCACAGTTCACTCTACCAACTAAGCTAGTTCTTCAGCTCCGTTCTTGAATTATTTGGGCAACTCTGTACTTTTAAACTAAAGCCAGAATGCTACATTAAATAACAAGCATTAGTGAATTTTGAGATTTTAGAAAATTTCATTTCCTGTGAAATGGAACCAGTGGCCTGGAGAGAGTTCCTCTGTAGATTGTATCTCTACTGCCTCCACTTGACAATCTGGTACAAGATACTTGAGACAGGACAGAAGACACTTTTATAAGACTTCAGAAAATCAGAGTGGGGCATATATTATAGTAAGGAAGTCAGTAAGATGAGGATATAACAGTTTTGAAGGGTTGACCAACCAGAGATCCAGTACCTCTTCTTGTTGTTAAATGTCCCTTTTACCAATTACCAACCCCCTCTGTGTGTGTGTGTGTGTATGTGTGTGTGTGAGTGTATGTGTGTGTATGTAGAAGGTATGACTGAATAGTGACCAGTGGGTTATGAGATCTGCTGGGCCTGTAACCAGCTCTGGAGCCAGTGCATTAGGATTTGCTGATGCAAGAAAAAGATAAAAGGCTTTTGTTTAAACTAGTTTAAAGCAAGTGTTCTGTGACTCATAGCTGATGACCATTAAAGTGACAAAAGGAAAAGACATTCCAGTTGAGGGAACTTAATATCAGAGGGTGTGAGTTGTAAAAGTAATACTTTCAATTCATTAACATTGGTGGCATGCAGAACGCAAAGGGGAATAGTGAATAAAGCAGAAGAGAAGTTTGGAGTCTCATGGCAGCCCATGAACACCACAGACAAGAGCGGGGAAGAGTCTGTAGGTGGTGAGGACTATAGAGTGTTCAGCAAGGCAGTGAGCTGAGAACTGCACTTCAGAAGTCATTTCACAACAGCATAAACTGGAGCTTGGAGGATTCTGGAAGTGTGGATTCAGCAGAGTCTATGGCATTCTTGCTTAGAAGGGATGGGGCCTGAACTATAAACAGTTTCATTTCCTCAAGGACATGGCATTTGCCTGAACTTTGTTCCTAGTGTATTGCTCACATTTCTGCTTGAAGAAACTGGAAGTAAGCAGAGGTAAACCTGACAACTCACTGTGGAAAGGAACAGACCAAGGCAGTCTCTGCTTCGGGGACTCACTGGCGCTTATCTGGAGTGTATTATACCATTTGTTCTAGTGTGTTATATATACACATACACATATCATAAAAAGTTGTTTTTCCTTTTAATGAGTAAAATCCAGTGTTCTTAAAAAAATCACCTTCTGAGATAACTCTCTTAAGACTGTCCTTTGTCTTTCAAGGTTTGCTTAACAGTTTTAGACCCCATCCACGTCCATAAACAGAGTTATCATTTATATAATGTGTTTCAGACAGTCAAGTGACTCACCTGGGGGAGTCTGATTGGTCAGCAATGGACTTCAGGGCATCCACAGCTGTGAATTAAGGCTTATATGGCTTATCTTACCTTTGAGAGGAGGGGTTGAGACTGAAGGAGAGCTAATAAAATTAATTTCCTCTCAAAGGCCTGGGACCAAGAATTGTTATTTTAATTAACTTACTGGGAGCAGGAAGCGTTCCAATACTCTGCAACAGCTGCCAAGGTATTTTTAGCAGTTATCTAAAATACAAAAACCCAACTACAAAATAGTACGTTCCTGACAAAAGTCCACTCCATAACTCAAAATCTCCATGGCCTCTCCGGTGGATATTGTTTTCAGGTGAATGTAACCCAATGTTCTCAAAAAAAGGAATTTCCTAAGGTAACTAATTTTTAAGGTATCATCTCAGAGCTAATTATGGTGTCCTTGGAGGGTTCTACAGCTAGCTAAGCCTCAAAAGACAGATGGAGGGCAAAGATAAGTTTACTACCACTTCCTCCAATTATAACAATCTCTGTGACTTGGCAGTCAACAATAGTGAGAGTCAAACAGTTAGCTTGACGCAAGAACAGTACCACATGATGCTTTAGGGGCTGAGAAAGTGGTTCAGTAAAGTGTCAACCACACAGGCATGAAAACCTAAGCTCAGACACTCAGCACCCACATAAATCTGGGTACAAAGGTGTGCATAAGCCAAGCACTAGGGGAGCAGAGATGAGCAGATCCTGGCATGGGGTGGGGTTCCTGGCCTGCCAGTCTAGCCAAAACAGTGCGTGAGTGTCAGGTTCAGTGACAGACCCTGTCTCAGAAAACAAGGTGAAGAGTGACCCTGTCTCAGAAAACAAGGTGAAGAGTGACCCTGTCTCAGAAAACAAGGTGAAGAGTGACCAAGGCAGATGCCTCGTGTCGGTGTCTGGTCTCAACCATGTGCACATGCATACACAGGCCAACACACACACACACCCTATGTTTTATAAGACTACAAAAGCAACAACACTTATTTATAGTCTATTACATTATTAATGTGCCTCTAACTACCCAAACAGCATGACTCTGAAACAGAAGACTACCAGTCTTACCTTGGTACAGACCACCCGTACAACCACTTTCCAAAAGGCAGAGGAATCAGACCCAGGTTGTACCTCAAAGAGAAGATGTTTTTCCTGGCCAGCAGCTACCTTAGCAGTTCTGGAAAAAGGCAAGCACATTTGTTAATTTTATGAAAAGTAAAACCAAACTCAAGAAACACTTTCCAACAGGGAAGACAAAAGCAGAAGTGATGTAAAAAGCTGATTCCTCCAGCACAGGGACAGAAATGTTTTGAACACACACTTAGTTTCCAAAGTTTTTAAAGTCAAAAGTTCTGTGGAATATTTGTCTCCATATCTGTATTTCAATTGTCTTTGAGTGTCTAAAAAGGATGTTTAGAAAAAATTGGTCTAAAGCTGGGCATGGTGACACTAGCCTGTGATCTCAGCCTGGAAGATGGCAGAAAAGAGAATCAGGAGCTCAAGGAGAGCTTAGAGGCAGGCTTGTGCTGCATGAGAAAACATGCAGTAACAATTAGCCCTGAAAAACACAGCCCAAGAAACCTGGCACTTTAAGTAAAAGCTTGTTGGCTTAACTTACACAAATGCTGACCAAATAGACATAATTTTGAGGAATACCTTGCTCTTGGTTGAATCATGTTTACATAACCACATTAACATACTTTTTTGAAAGCTTTTAAAGTATACTAATTTTGGGTTCAGCCAAGTAAAGCAAATAGTTTGTGATATTAAATACAGCTCTACTCCCTTTCCTCGAGAATTACAAGAGCCACACTAGCATAAAGACAACACAACAGTCAGAATCTTGCTATCAACACCAACTAAAACTGATCTGAAGCCCTAAGACTGCAGCTTCCTTTCCCACTGCTAACTTTTCTCTGAACACCAGCAGCAGAGTTGCATACAATTAAGTGCCTTCCAGCTAAGCCAAGCAACCTGTCTCCAGGAAGCTGGCCAAAGGGAATAACTGACATGCCAGTGCCAGCTTCCAGAAACCAAGCCACACCTCTGTGTTTGACTTCAGGGTTGGCAGACAGCAAGCAGAGAGCAGTGCACTCATGAAATGCCCAACTCTAGCCCATGGAAATGAGTTTCAAACCATACTGCTGGTATTGCTCAGTGTATAGGCAGCAGTAAGTGCTTAGGTTTAATTTTCAACACTGTTAAAACAAACAAACAAACAAAAACTTAGAAACCCATCAAAAATAAACAAAACAAAACCCCTCAAATTCACTCAGGTATCCTGTCCCAAGTAAATAAAAGGAATATACTTCTACTGTCACACAATAATTTAGCTTGCAGGTGATGTCACAGGACAGAGGTTTTTTTTCTTCTTCTAAAAACTTTAGGTCAATAAGCAAAATTTCATCAGACAGTCTGAGTTTGCATATATAAAGTACTAAAGGATGGCAAAAGTCATGAATTACTCTTCCTAGGAGTTGGAACAGTGGAGAGATGGCTTAGCGCTTGGTAAAGGCACTTGTTATCAAGACTGGCCACCCACCTATGTTCAATCCTACATGTTAGGAGAGGCAGATTCCTCAAGTTGTCCTCTGACCTCTACCTGTGCTCTGCCCCCATAAATAAATGTAATATTTTTAAAAGTTGAAATAAGAATAAGGTGCACTATTCTTATACTACGAATTCTCAGTCCTATTTTTTTTTAATACGGAGGCTTCACAGGTTTGCGTGCCGTCCTTGCGCAGGGCCGTGCTGATCTCTCTGTCGTTCCAAATACGATCTCAAAAACAAGCTGTTTTTTCTTTTTTTATTAATAAAATCCAGTGTTCTTAAAAGAAAGCAACTCCTAATAAAAACCTTAGGACTGTCCTTTAGACTTCATAACTTACTGAAAATAGGCACTATATTCATAAAGAAAGTATAATCTTATGTTTCACATTGTCAGTATGTCCCTTATTTGCTATGGGAATTCCTCCAGCCAATAGCCTTTAAGATACCAGCCCACTCTGGGTGTGGTTTCATGTACTACAAATGCACGGGCCTCTTGGCTGCTGGATTCAGTTCCAGTTCCCAGCACACACAGAAGACTGTGGATCACTACTCTCTCTGTGAGTTTATCCCCAGGTAAATAAGCCTTTGTTATACTCCATTCGGGGCTATTGTGGAACTTTCTTGCACACCAACACTTATCCAACACGGTAGTCATAAAAGCCTCTGGCACAGGAGCATACATATTAGCACAAGCTATTAACAGTGGCTGTACTACTATAAATTTGCATATAGTGGTCCTGGGCTTTGAGGTACTTGAATGAGAAGCAATGTAGGATAACAGAAGGAACTTCTGATTCACAGACAGCTGGAAGTGTCGTCAGTATTTGAGTAGTCAATTAAAATGGATAATCAGTTAAAATTTTCAAACCCTTGGTGCAGTGCACTGTGCATATCATGTGTTCAGTGAACACTGGTTAGACTGAAAAGACTAGAGAGAATCTTTAAGACATCACTTAGGGGAGCTGGAAAGATGGGCCAGTGGTTAAGAGCACCGATTACTCTTACAGGTGACCTGGGTTCAATTTCCAGCACCTAATGGCAGACCACAATGGTAGGTAACTCCAGTCTCAGTGGATCTGCTGCCCTCTTCTAGCTTTTACAGGCACCCAGACATGCATGTGGTGCACAAACATATATGCAGGCAAAAACTTATATATACAAAATAAAATTACTTTTTAAATATATCACTTAAAGTATCTTAGGCAAGTTTTAAATAAACTCTCAAAGAGACAAAGGGTTGATACAGAATAAAGAAAAGTAGAAGGTGCTACCAGAGGAAGGCTTAAGAGGAATAAAAAGTGTCACCCATCCATCAGTACTGAGAAAGCATTGGTGTCTGAGGCCATTCGAGGGCAAAGAACCCTTTGTATTTTAAAAAGCTTCTACATAGCAGCACAAAAACTGAGGCGAAATCTATAAAGCCTAAGTTCAAGGTGAGAAATTTATACCATCTTAGGAACTCACTCCGGAGAGTTAAGCAGACTGTACTTCAGTGAACAAACAGGCGGGCACACACAGATACAGAGCTGATGCTTCTGACTGTCTGACTTTTCCTCAGGTGACCGAGGACAAATTCTCTTCTGTTTGTGCACCCCTTTAAGTCTTCCACAGCAGAGTCAGCCACAGCCTCTCAGCACACAGCTGCTGAGCTGCAGGACATCCTAGCATTGCTTCGCCATACCCGTTGTCTGTGTTCTACCTTCATTCTAGGTTCCTCCCATTCCTGTTTCCTTTCCATATGTTAAAATAGCTACATTAAAGTCTGCTTAGAGCAGACAGTCAATGTAGCACTTTCTAACTTATGCTAAAAAAATCCATTCATCAGAGCATATGGTTACCTTCTATACAGCCATGACAAACGGGGTCATACATGAAGGGAAAATAGGATGAAGATGAGCAAGCCTTACACATCATTGAGTTCGGCTACTCTCCCAAGAAATTCTTCATAAGTTAAGGAGCCACTTTCTCGAACCAAGGTGACGTGTTTTGCTACTTTTTCCGGTAACTTGTTAATAACCAATTGTGTCTGATCCGAAATTTGCTGTCCCATGGTGAAATGGTGTCTTTCAGAATTCAGAAAGAGTTTTGCTTCACATAATTTCTGTTAAATACAATGCAAAAGTTATTTGTACATAATTATAAAAAATACCAACATAAAAAATACCAATAATCTCATTGTCCTAGTTACGGTAACTACTGCTGTGATGAAAGACCATGCATGATCAGAGCAACTTGGGGAGGAAAGGGTTTATTTGGCTTGCACCTCCACATCACTGTTCATCACCAAAGCAAGCCAGGACAGGAACCCAAGGCAGGAACCTGGAGGCAGCTGATGTGGAGGTCATGGAGGGTGCTGCTGACTAGCCTGCTCCTTGTAGCCTCTTCAGCCTGCTTTCCTACAGAACCCAGGACCACCAGCCTAAAGGTGGCCCTAAGCACAATGGGCTGGGCCCTTCTCCAGTGATCACCAATTAAGAAGATGAGCTACAGGTTTGCCTACAGCCCCATCTTATGAAAGAAGTTTCTCAACTGAAGATCCCTTCTCAGATGACTTTAGCTTGTGTCAAGTTGATATAAATCTAGCACACTCATCCTTCAAAAAGCAAAGAAAAACTACACGCACCTTTAGAGGGATTCAGTCAACTCAAATGAATCTGCGACACAATTTATTTAACCATAGTTTTTAAAGTAAAGATTTATGTTAAGCTTTCAGAATCATACAGCTAAATGATTCGCTTATGATACTGGAAGAGTGATGGGTCTCTATCAAAAACAAAGCCTCTCTCTCTCTCTCTCTCTCTCTC
>LOJH01005979.1:0-33229 GCA_001685095.1 Ellobius talpinus | reverse complement strand
CACACAGACAGAATATTGTATACATAATAAATAAATAAATATTTAAAAAATACAGTGAACAACTGGCTATACCTAAAGAAAATAAAAACATATGAAATAAAAAAATCAATGAAATAGAACAAAGTACATAAAAAACTCTCATAGAAATCCCAGTAAAGCTAAAGTTTGTGCCTTGAAAATTTGTAAAATTCATAAAGCTTATATAAAGATTATCCAAGAAGTAAAAAGAAACAGAAAAGATACAAATTAATAATATTGAATTTGAAAAAAGATAGAACATCAGAGATTGAAAAGAAAGAATATTATAGGTACTTTATTAATACATTTGATGTGAGATAAACATGGAATATTAATAGAAATATAGAAATTACTCTTACGTGCTGGACATGCAAGTCAGTGATAAGTATTTATCTAGCATCCTTGAGGCTCTGGGATCTATACCTGGTACTACCAAAACCAAACAAGTTTTAGAAAACTGAAAGATGTCAAAAGTGTCCATAATATTAGAATAAATAAACCAGTCCTTTAAAGTCTTATTACTAGGAGAATATTAATAGCAGAAGGTTTTACAACTGTTCCGAGCAACAAAGAAATGAATAATTCATATCTTATACAAATCTACTGTTTTGAACAAAGCAAAAGTATCATCTTCAGCTAACTAGATATTTCTTATACAAGTGTGATATTGAAACAGAAATGTACAGGCATAGGAAAGTAAAGTGATAGGCCTGTGTCACTGATGAATATAAATGGAAAATTATAAACAAAATGTCCAATGGAGTTCAGCAATGCCTGTAGATAGACATCTAGTGTCTATACTGAAACCAGGTTCAGTTTGTATCTTGAATGTAATATTGGTTTATTAAAAATGTCAGTAACAACCTAGCAGACTTGAACAATGCAATCATATGACTTCATCCAATTGACAGTTCTGCTCTGCCCAACTACAGCAGACTATGCATTCTTTTCAGGTTCATATGGAATGTTCACCAACACATAAAGTGAATCTGATCTTGCACACACATAGTGCTGAGAAGAAAGGAGCAGCAGAAGCTTCACGCTGCTGGCGGGAGTATGAGTTGGTGCAGCTATTGAGGCTTATGCAGCACCAAGTCTAGCAAGACCTTCAGATACTAGCTCTACACTAAGGCACAACCTACAGAGTTGTGTGTGTGTGTGTGCATACGCATGTCTAGATACATATATTTGAGTGTTTATGAGAGGTTTATTTATAATAACAACAGAGAACAAAACCCTGCAAAATAAGCCTGCCAGTTGTTGAGTGAAACAGTTGTTTTTCTTTCTTGCATTTAAATGCTATGCTACTATAGGTGAATGCTGAAGTCAGACAGCCAGAAACAAGAAACTTACTTCTAGCTGTGTTTAAAACATTCGCACAGATGGCAAGATGGCTTAGCAGGCAAAGGCAGTTGCCACCAAGCCCACTGACCTGAGGTAGGTCCTCAGGACCCTATAATATGGCAGAATACTGACTTTCAAATGTTGTCCTCTGACCTCTACATGTGCTTCATGGTAGCCCCATGTCCACATACACAAAATAATTAATGCAATTTTAAAAGTTCATAAATAAAGCCATTCACACACCTGTAATCCCAGCATTTAGGGTTAAGGCAGGAGGAGCTCAGGAGTCTGAGCTACAGAGTGAGACCCTGTCTCATAAAACCAACCAATGAACATCTCATGTTCACTAGGCACTAGTGCACTTCTTTGAGGTGTGTTAGTTCCCTAATATGTGTCTCTACTAGCTACTGCTAAAATTTTCTCATACTTAATGTCTATTTTTGTCTTATAATAAAAAAAATTAAGCAGTTTTGTGGATGTTTCTCATTGGTATTATAATGTAAGTGACTTTCATGTTAGGGGTGTCAGCTTAGGCCAGCTTAGAACTACATATAAATCAGGCTATAGAGAGGCTGTGGGTCCCGCCTCAGACCATGAGTACTAACTGTAGATATGCCCTTCTACTTCTGATTTGAGGATTTTTTAAGCATGGTATCTTGCTACTTTGCTGCCTTTGCTGACCTTGAGGTAGGCTAAAACAGTCCTCCTATCTCAGCCTCTTGGGTAGCAGTATAACTACATTGTCAGGCGTGTGCCTCTGTTACTGGATTATGTTAGCAATTTGTTTTTATTACATTTATTTACTTATTGTATGTATGTGTGGGCTTATGTGCGCTTGGTGGCAAGTGTCTTAATCTGCTGAGCCATCTTACTAGCCCATTATGTTAGCAATTTTTGATGGATAGTTTTATTTAATGTTTTATTGAGTGACTCTTATTTTCTTAGTTCTATATTCTATAGCATTTTAATTGTCTTTAGTTTTTTGTTATTCTAAATAAGGTTACAATGACCATTTTTTTTGCAAGTAAGGTTGTTTTTTGAAGACTCAACAGTATTTTTCCGATAGGAGGAAGGGCATTCCATATAAAAAAGCAGGTATGGAAGTGGAGCTGGAGGAAAAGTTGAGCATTTGATCGACACGTGATCATTTAGACCATTTCCCAGGTGGAACTCTTCACAGCTGTTCTTGGTTTGCTCTCCTTCTCCCTGCCCCTCTTTTTTGCTTTTTCTCTCTTCCAGGGATCAAACCCAAGACAACAGGCTGAACCACACATAGCCTACCAAGTTTAGTTTCTCATATAACTTCCTAGAATACTGCTTATATTATGAAACTCCAAGCTTTATTTGTCCCATTGCCTGCAACATAAAGTTGAAAATCTCTAGTCTGAAATTTTTAACTCTTTGTAAACTGGACTCTTTTTGTGGGAGGTGTACTGGGAACCAAATCCGAACATGTGCATGTTAATGCAAGTGGTCTACCACTGAGCCCAGTCACTATTTATTTAGTGTTGAATGTGTGGTAAGTATGATTTAAATATTGGTTACAAATAAATAAGAGACAGCCTTTCCTGATTAAAGGATTGTGAAGAATTGTAGATGACGTATTTGCAGGAAAATGGGAAGACTCAAGAATGCAGAGCTCCTACCACTCCCACATGAAAGCATCTTGATGTGCTCACACAGGTCTGCTTCATTTCTTAGGAAATGTGATTGAATCTGCTTTGTCTTAAATTTAAAAACGAGTTTTTAAAGATTTATTTATTATGTATACAATGTTCTGCCTGCATGTGTCCTTGAAGGCCAGAAGAGGGCACCAGATCTTATTACAGATGGTTGTGAGCCACCATGTGGTTGCTGGGACTTGAACTCTAGGACCGCTGGAAGAACAGTCAGAGCTCTTAACGTCTGAGCCATCTCTCCAGCCTCTAAAAACAATTTTTTGCTAGTATAAAATATTTTTCTACACCTCATTTTCCAAAATATATCATGCTTCATGGTTTTCTTTTATAAGTGTGCTCTGTACCTGCTGTTGAACCATTCTCTAAATCTGAAAACTCATTTTTTTATTCCTCTCTTGACTTTTGTTTATGTGCCACCAATAATACTAATTATGTGGCTTAGTAGGAAAAACTTGCCTACCATGAACAAGGTTTTTGATTCCATCCCCAGCAGACTCCACAGTGTACTTAAATCTTGTCTCTAGTATTTATTGTAAATGTAGTCTTTTTAAATTTTGTGGGGATTTTTGACTCTATATGTCTGTCTGTCTTCCTACTGAGACAAACAATTTGAGCACAGGAACAATGCCATTTATATTTTCCCTTTCCCAGAGATTCACTCACAGGCCCTATGAAACTGCCATATAAGGATTTTTTAATAGATACCTGTTTAGTGGGTCCACATTGGTTTTATAAATCAATAAAAAAAAATCAGTCTTCAGACTTAGCCATGAAGGACTCTTTTCTCCCATCTCTTCTATCTCCACCCACTTTATTCAAAAGTATTTGGACTTGCCCTTTGAGCCAGATGCAGCTTATCAGTACTTGCAGGGTCATGAATCACAATGTCATCTTTTGCCATAGCCAATGATACCAGGTCTTGTTGTTTATAGAAGTGTATAGATTTAGAAACTAGATTTATAAAAACAGAAAGTAATATATATGCCTAGTCCATAAATACATCTTCTCTGTTTTCTCTTTTCAAATGTATGTTGTATCTCAGCAGGGCCTTCTTTCCCTCCCATCTCACTCTATTTCATGCCGTATACAGATAGTATTTCTAGGACTTGTTTTCCCAACTCCGCTTCATGGCTACTTTCCATTCAATCTTCTACAGCATTGCTGTTACCACCGTCATGCTCAGCACCCTGTCCTGTGCAAGGTACAGCTCTAGGCATGGGGGTGGTTTATTCTTAGACCCATTCTTAGTGATGAGCCGTGAGAAAGGTTTCTCGTTGTTTGCCCTTCTCTCATCTTCACCAGTCCTTTAATGCTTAATAATGGTTTTGCTTCAAGTTCACCATCACATCCAACCACAGAAGACCTCATGTTCTGTTTAGTGTTGTAGGTTGTTTCTGGTAGTGGAATGAGAAAGAAAACAAGGGCAAGTGGACAACCATAGTCACTCCTCCCTGATTTTTCTACCATTGTGATTTATGGAAATGCAATTGCTTTTATCAATGGTTGACTATCAGTTCCTTTTTCTAGAGAGAAGTCATTAGTTAATGCAGCTCAAGGATTTGTCTGAGAAGAGCAAGCACATCAGTTAGAATGCTAATTCACTCAACGGGGCAGCAACACAGTGAGATGACAGCTTGGAGGGGGGTAAGAGGAGGGTCTGGAAATGGCAGCAGATTGGTATTTCAAAAGGGGAGGGAAATTTCATAATGATGAATAAGAAAAATGACATTTGGTGCTCACATTTAACTTGCATTGGATGTCCATATAAGGGTCAGTATGCATAACCTCTCTTGATTAGGCCTCCGGCTGCCCAGCAGCTGACTGGGTGTATACTCTTCAGACTGTAACCAAAAGAAAGGCCTAGATAATTAGGCCAAGTTACACTGCAGGAGGTAGCCAGCCTCTCTGCTGCCTTTTGTGTATTCATGACTCGGCTTGATTGATGGAAGGACAGTGTTTGGTGACATTGTCATTTGCGAGTTGAAAGTTAGACTCAGGCTGTAGCCAAGATCAGATGTGCTTTAGAGAATCCTGCAGTAAACTCATTTGATGCTGATACTGCTCATCTTTGTTTCTTACTATTGCTCATAGACAGCTGTTAATTCGGAGAAATTAGCTTGGTTGTTTTCAGTTGAAACCTGAATAAAGTTATAAGATAGTTTTGATTAAAAAGTTGTATAAAGTTACCGGTGAGGTCATGTGTGATCTGGTTCCAGATAAGTGATATTCTCACTTACTCTTTCTTATACATAAATCTGAAGTATTTTTCTTGAATATATTTCTTGAGTGATAATATCATTGGAAGCAAGTAGTCCCCAACCCCTGGAAAAAGTTAATTGGAATTATTTGTGTTATTTCTGAAATCTTAAATGTGGCTGTCTTAGGTTTTTCAGGGACTGTGTTTAAAGAGTGTTTTGTAGCCGGGCAGTGGTGGCGCATGCTTTTAATCCCCTCAGCACTCAGGAGGCAGAGGCAGGCAGATCTCTGTGATTTCGAGGCCAGCCTGGTCTACAGAGCAAGTTCCAGGGGAGCCAGGACTGTTACACAGAGAAACCCTGTCTCCAAAAATAAACAAACAAACAAGCAAATGAGGGGTGTTTTGTTCCTCAAGAGGAGATTTATGAATACCTGAAGGTTTTCTTATAAAATTATGGTTCATAGAAAATAACACTTCATTTATTCCAAGTGTTTTCTGCTTATGGAAAAAGTTGATAAATTTCAGAAATGAGTGAATTGAAAATACTAATAAGGAAATTAGAATCTGAAGCAAGCATGAGTTTGACTTAAGGAGCACATGTAGACCTAAGTTATAAACTGCTTGGGTGAGCACCATGTTTTGCTGAGTAAAAGGACAGGAGTGAAAGAAAGGGTTTTTTGAGAAGGACAGCAGGTTTTCCTCTGCTGTCTGTATTAAGCTGTTAGTGCAATAGACCCTTTAGAAGGACCATCCAGATTTAAACACAAGTTATTACTAATTTTGCCTTTTAATACCTTTATTACTACCTCAGTGCTTTTGCAACCATAAGATAGAATCGCTCTTGTGCCAGCATATCTGAAAATGGTTTGGTTATCCAACTTCTGATAGTTACCTAACTTGGAGAAAATAAATGAAAACTTTTGTACACTACCAATGACAGTAAAAGGTAAGTAGAACATTTTGTGGGGTTTGCTCTTGTTTTTCATGTTGTTTTATTAAGTAACTCCAGGAATTGGTACAAATACAACAATATAGCAAGTGAAGTGATCCTCTCTTTGCATATTTTTTCCAACTAGATATGACTGATCAGATGATTTTTTTTGTTTTAAATAAAAGCAAAACAACAGAAGAAGACAATATGAGGGTTTTTTTGTTTTGTTTTTTTTTGCATAATAATCACTGATTTCCCCTCACTGGGAAATCAGTATCTTGGTAGACATTGTTTTGGCAAAGACTTTAGAATATGTTGGCAACCCATTTTTTGTGTGTTTGTGGGAATCTCATTGTGTAGTCTTGACTGGCTTGGAACTCCCTATGAAGACCATGCTGGCCTTGAACTTGTGTAGCATCCTCCCACCTCTGCCTGCCTCTGGTGTGCTGGGATGAGTGGCATGTCCCACCATGCCCTGTGTGCTATGATCACTACAAGCAAGCATTCACTGTCTCTTTCTTCAGGCATCTTAGGCAACTGACTTTTGAAATAAACACATGAAATCTAGTCCGTACAATGCTTAGATAATCTCTCTGATTTTTTTTGTGGTAATCATTCCAAAATCAAAGTTATCCTTTAGGTTAAAGTTTAGTAGAAAAAGTAATAATGTCCAAATATTAATTAGCATGTCTTCTCTGTTAAGTATAATTTGATATTCAAATATTAGATTTTCTTTTACTAAAAATTAAATTCAAGTTATATATTTTCTTTGTAATGAAATAAAAATAACAAACTGTCTTAAATAGAAAAATTCTAAGAATTTAAAAAGTAAAGTTTAACTTTCTTAAGCTGAATTTAGGTTTCTGTGCCCTCTGCTGCTAACAGACTAGAATTGCTAATTTGCTGGTCACTGCCCTTATTATGTCTTTAAAAACCTACAGGTGTCACATTGTCAGGAAATTCTAGGTTTTTCCCAGTGATGAAATAAACTTGACACTTGTTCCATGAAGGCATCTTTCCCTGCTTATCAGCTCCTCAATTTATGGCTGTGCTTTGAAATTTGTGCCTGTGACTCCCATCTTTGTATTTACTCCAATTAACACATAAACCCTAATTAGCCAGATCAAGGGACTTGGGAGTCCATAAATGGAAAGTGACATGGCAGAACTTGGCAGCTGGCATCAAGGCAAGGTGACAAAAATAGGGAAGTTTCAATTAGATAACATTGATGGTGAAGCTGTGTGTTAGGATGGTAGATTTTAAACAATTCCCCATGTTACTAACTGCTGATTGTAGAACAGGGAGACGGGAATTATTTGGTAAACTGACAGCTAAGTTAAAGCATTGACCTCTAGATAGATTTAAAAATCAATTGTTATCATCAACAATACAATACAGTTATAAATGTCTACCAAAATAATTTTTTAATGAATTTTACCTTTGAATCAGTTTTCAAGATCTTTGATAATTGCAATACTTACTTGAGTAAGAGTATAAGATTTCATACTCTCAAGCCCTTAAGAAACTTAATTGTCTATTATCATGTTTTTGTTGGAAGAGATGGTCCGAATGGGTGAGCTTTAGAGGATCCGTCTCACCATTGAGTAGGAGACTAACCTCCACTACAGTTTTAGATTATCTATGCTGTTCAGCAGTGAAAAAGCTTCTATTTGCTGTCTCTTCCAACTTGATTAAAATTATGATTAGAAAATATGTTCTCAATTAGATATTAGTGAGGTTATGTGTTTAATTTTTCCTTTTTGGATAGCCAATGGCTCTGTAAGCCTATGTGACATATTGTCTGACTGTAATTGTAGTCTGTAATTATTCCTGCAGTATATTTTAAGCTTTGCTTTTTAAATTGTGAAAATACTTAAGTTGCTGCATACCCCATCTTCAGTGCTGCAGAAAATGGGGAAAAGAACTCTTAAAAGATGTATTTGAAAATGGCGCTGTTGTAGAGGAGTTTTTGACACATTAGCAGTCTGCCATAAGGTCTATTTACATAAATGTTAACTCAAGACACAAATGTACTGAAATGAAAATGTTTCATGCATTAATTTGCTGCAGAAGAAACTAACATAACAATTAGAGTAACGTTTGCCTACTTAGATTAAAATTTCCTAGGGCAGTGACAATAAGCAGTGCTGATGGGGCTGAAGTCCTCAGACATACAATTTTTTCTGTTGTAAAATAAAGTATTCTGTTCCTGGCCACTCAAACATTAGAAACATAGATAACTAGAAAGGGGTGTTGGGAGAATTATTTTTAGTATATTTTATAATTCTGAAGAGACTGGGCATTATGCAAACAGGGCATCTACTAATATGACATTGATCCAACACAAATACAAGGCGTTTTGTTTCAGTCCTTTCAGTCAGTGGTACTTTCATGGCCAAACAAGCACTTGCTTTATATGGAGCATCTTTACAGCAACCAAATATGCTGTTCTGTGGCTTTTTACACCAAGACCAGAAACTGAATTCTGGAAATCAGATGGTCTCCAGCTCAACTATATGTCTCTGTTAATTGTGTGCCCCTCTTGCCCTCTCTCTCTTTCTCTCTCTCTCTTTTCTTATGCTTATCCCAGTTGCATAGTATTGTAAAGCACAAGGAACTGTTCCCAACTGTGATGGGGAAAGCAGGAACTGCAAACATCCCTCCTTGAAGTGGTTGTCCTAAACTGAGCACTGTAGAATAAAAATGGAAACATAAAAATAGCAGTTGGAAAGATAAAACAGCATTTATAGTACTAATAAAACCGGTGTGACTTCCACAGGAAAACATGCTTTGGAACCCAGTGCTTACCTGAGAGGACTGTCGAGTTGCCCAGAATTATAGCTGTTTTTGTAAGAGAAGCACAGAGATTTGCTTGAGGGCTGAGTGATAGATTCGCCTGCCTGAAGCATCCCAGTGTGTTTATACATGGCTTGTATGGCAGCTTTCATAAGACATTTACCCCATGATTTGCGATGAGCTTATGTGTGAATAATTAATGGCAATTAATCCTTAATTACAGTAATTAGGCAAGTCACAGGAAATTAAGCTGCAGCTGGAGAAGACCATGCCTGGGAAGAGAGGATTGGGGGCTGTGTGAATGTGCCATTTACTGACAGCATTACTAGGATGCTTCGTGTTCAGCAGCTTTGCCATTTCTATTGGCAGCCTTGGGTAGGACAAGAGTGCTCTTCATTAGAAGCAATCTATAGTTGTCTACGAGAGTTTTAAGTTCAAGTGCCAAAATGTTGGGTTGCATATGGTGATTATCTAAGTTTATTGGTTGCTATAACTCAGATGAGTGTAATTGTTTTTGGCTTGATAACAGTGACATTAGAAACAGGATCTTTCATGCACTCATAGGTTCTACTGGAATGAACCATGATGTAACTTTTAGAAACAATTCATCCAGGTTTGCAATTATGAAGTAGATAATATAATTGTCTGGGAATTAGCTGAGAAGACTTCAATCAAGAATAACACAGAACATACAGTGTCTTGGTTGAGGAGTTAATTACTTTATTACTAGTTGTCTTTCCCATTTAAGCATGGTGTATAGAAAATACTCATTGGATTGAATACGTACTCCAAATGAGAGCAAAGCAGAGATCATGCAAATTTTCAGTCCTCACTAAATGCTCACAAAATTAATGTTTAAGAATCTACAAAGAATGTTTTTATAAACAAGCAGAGCAGCTGTTCAGTGGAAAGTTATACTTCCTGCAAATTTCTTTTGCTCACATTCACATTTGACTTTTTTGACCTTTTTTAAAAAAACAAAAAACAAAACAAAAAAAGACAGAATCTCGCTATGCTGTCCAGGCTCGCCTCGTACCTGCAATGCAGTCCTCCTGCCTTTGCCTCCATTTCACAAAAGCTGAGATTACAGACATAGACCACCATGAGCTATTATCATCTTTCATCTTTACTGAGAGAGTATCAGAAGGCCACTGTGCATTTAGAAGGAAGCCTGAGATAACTTCCAGTGTATTTTTCACAACTGAGTACAAAGTGAGCACAAGCAAATGCTTTTTCTTTCCCACTGAATGCTAATGCTCGTCATCCTTTCCTCTTTGAACCTTAGGGCACAACACAAAGTTAGGCCCTCATGCTTCTCTTGGATCTGACATCAGACAATCTAAACTATGAATGTGTTGGTCACTATATAGCTAGTAGAATAATGGGTGTTCTTTTTGATGTTAACACAATTGTTGGGAAATGCATGCTCTTGTGAAATAATCAAAATAAGGGATTAGAGAGAAAACCAGTGGTTAAGAACATTGGCTGCTTTTGTAGAGTACCTGGTTTCAATTCCCAGCACCAACATGGCAGCTCACGAGCATTCGTAATTCCAGTTTCAGAGGATCTGACACTTTCTTTTGACCTCTCTGGGTACCAAGCACACACATAATGCACAGACATACATGCAATAAAACACTCATATGTGGGGACACACACAGATGCGAGCCTTTTCCAACCTGACTGGAGGTCAAAGAGTTTGAGCTTATGACTGCAAAACAAGATATCCTGACCTAGGGTGTGGTTATGTGCCACTTATGATACTCATACACATAAAAAATTAAAAATAATCTAAAATAAAGATACATACTTTTGAAAAGATACGTAGTTTAATTGAGACATTTGTGAAGACTTTGCTTTTTATATTAAAAGAGAAACTTAAGTTTTTTTACCCCTATGTAATCTGTGATTAGAAATCTCTGTGACAAATGTGTTGTTTTGATAGTAAATGCAGAACAGGCAACACCTCATCACAGACCAAACTGCTGGTGGAGAGAAAGCAGGTGAACATGTGCAGGTTGTTGGCACTCACACTTCTAGTTCATTTTACGACGAACCAAGTCACGGTACCCTAATAATGGTCTTGATGTTATAAATGATCTCCCCCCTTGAAATAAGCAATACATTCATTTTAATATGTAGTCGGTTTCCTAGCAGGGCGACAGTTTAAAAAGGCTTCCAACTGTGACACAAGTGCAACCATATTGCTTCCTATTACTCGCTAAGGTAGTTGTTTAGGAGAGAGAATGTTCTCCCTGGAAATGTTTAAAGTGCTGTAATTTTATTTAGGATAATGAGGATTTATAACCATGTTGCCATTTGAAAACCTGCCTTTAGACAGAGTAAAATAGGCTGTTTTGGTTATTGAATGTTCTTAACGAGAGAGAGAGAGAGAGAGAGAGAGAGAGAGAGAGAGAGATTCTCAGACTAGAAAATATGAATGTCACCCTGTGTTACTATTAAAATATCAAGTGCCATGGTTCAAGAATGGCCCATGTAAATGTTTGCATCTCTTTGTACTTGGGATCTCTGTTTTGAAGTGTGACTAAGTTGAAAGTCTTCATTCTTTTTCTATAAATAGTTGTAACTATGCCTGCTGAGAATCCCTGGGACCCTGAACCTTATAACTTTGCTCATAAGTTGTCCTAGAGAAAGTTAACTCTGAGTGATGGTCAGAGAGGCTTCAAGAGAACAGTTGGTAAAGAAAGCTGTGTAACTACGTCTATGTTTTTAGGATTGAATTTGACATTAATATAGTCATATTACTATTAAAACTAACCCAGGAAAGGTAAACTTGACTTCTCAGCACTGAGACTGCTGCACTGGCTGAAACCCACTGTGGACTGTTTGGGCCTCAGACTTTGATGTGGGAGGGGAAAGAAGGAATGGAACAGTCAGAGATTTTTATCAGGTTTTTAGCTCCTCACTGAAAATCTTAGCTCTCAAAACATTTCTAATTTCTCTCATTTGAAGGTTCAAACAGTTTCAAATTACTGCCCATGGATTGTTCTTGACATCCAGAATAGTAAATCTGAGCTGTGGAAATGCTGGAATGTGTTTTTGTGCTTTTCCTGAACAAGGGAATTCAAAGGGTAAATTACAGTCATTTACTGGGAGTGTAATTTACTGAGAGCCTTTAGGCAAATGCAGGAGAAAGGACAGCAGCAGAACGGAAAAAACAGCAGAAAAACTGTTTTGTGTATTTCCCTCCTTTTCTCATTAAGTATTTATTCACATAAGAGTTTTATGAATTAATGGATGGCCCTGCAATTAAGACAGATAACCTTTATCTGAGCACTGGCAGATCAAGTGTTGAAACACTGACTGCCTGTAAAAAGTACAGCTAAATATGATTTCTGAAATTCTGCTTGTTTGTGTTGAAATCATGTTGTCTTGCTGAGGATTATCAAAGGCATTGCCGTAGCGTTGGCCTTCGGATGCAACAACACTCATAGTTAAAAGAACACAATATTTAAATATTGTTAGTGGAAAAAATTAGGGAAAAGATCCTCTGTATTTGGTAAAAAAAAAAAACTACTATTCACAAATGAATTTTTTTTAAGAAGTAAAAAAACTCAGAACATTTTGGTTGGTTGTATACTTTAAAAACAACATGAGATAAATAGCCCAGCCAGCTAGTAAAGAGAAATTTAATGAAATTGTCAACTAATTTTTAAAATATAAATACATAAACATTTGTAGTAATTCTTATAAACAGTTCTGACCAGTTCCTTTTATGAAAAGCAGCGTGCTCTGTAGTAATTGCTAAGCAAACAGAAAGCTATGTTGCAAAGTGGTTTTGTACAGCATATTGTAATTTGACACTTAAGTTGTGCCCTGTATTACCCTGTGTCATAATTGATGGCTAAAGAAAGGCACATGCTATGCTAATCATTTGTTAGAATAGCTTGTTAAACTGTGGTTGCCAATTTTAAATAAACTATGCAATGCTTTCCTGTATTTTAAGGTTTTGAAGCCTACAGTTTTAAACAGTCACTTGAAGCTGTTTTAACTTGTGTTGTGTTTGCACAGATCTGCCTTTACGCACGGGTCAGCTTGTTTGTCAGCCTAATAGCATATTATCAAGAACCCTGTCATTGAGCTGCAGGTGTCACACAGATCTCAAGGGATTTTCTGTAGTTTTGTGTATGCCAATATTAAATTGGGTATCTTTTTAAAAACATCAATATTTGTTTGTTTTGAGACAGGGTTTCTTTGTGCATATCAGGCTAGCTTCAGACTTCCTGTGAAGTCCAGACTGAAATTTTCCTACATCAAAATTAGTATCTCAGATAGAATTTTAAATCCATTTTGGTGTTGTTCTTTGCTTTTTGTTGTTTGAGAGAGTCTCACTGTGTAACTCTCTAGCTGTCCTGGAAGTCATTGTGTAGACTAGGCTGGCCTTGAACTCACAGAGATTTCCCTGCCTCTGCTTCCAGAGTGTGCGTACCTTTAACCCGGCTGAATTATAAATTCTAAACAGTAAAAAGTTTAAATATCAGAGGGCAAATTTACTTCTTTTTGAAAGTAAGGGTGTATTTATTTTATACTTAGCAGACAGTGACTAGACATAAAACAGCATTTGCTATTATAGAAGTTATTAATTACAGAATGCCAGTAAGGACATTCATGCAGTAGACTGAGATTTAAGAGGTTGCCATCTATAGTGAGTGTTGATTCCCACTTTTTTGTATGTAGAAACTTCTGCTGAAATACGTGATATGTTTGTTCTCTTAGGTTAAGAGAGGAATCAAAAGCTGGTGATGAGAACATTGGCTCAGAGATGGATAAATGACCACCACTGCTAGTAGAACGGGAGCATGATGAAGGAATGTATGCGTTTAGACATAAAAGAAATGCTACCTCTGGAGAAAAGTGATTTAATGTGCGGAGAAGGGTTATTCATTTTTAAGAGATTAAAAATGATTGAATATAATACCTTTAATTTGTAACAATGGTCTGACGGCTGCTTCCTGTCTAAAGTAAACCTTTTGATCAGCGTGTCTATTTTGATCTCTTCTGCCCCAGAGTGTATTGAGTGGTTAAAGGGATGATTTTCAGTTATTGTGCACATATTTAATTAAGTCAGTGAAGATATTCAGATGGATTTAGTTCCTGGCCATTCAGCGGACAAATATGTGTGTGGTTATTCTGTGGCATTACAGTTGACCCCTTTGTGTGGAAGAATTTTTAGAGAATGTTCAGGATTAAATGTTTCTGTTATGTGAGACCAGAGGTAGCACACAAGCTCTTTCAGAAATAGATACCCATTTGATGGCATTTAGGGAAGGCATAGATTTAATTCACAGCCCTCTTCTATTCCTTTACACCCGAAAAAATGAATTAAAATTTCCAGCTATGCTCTTTCTTCTCCCCTCCCCCCACTGTATTTCATTTCTTTCTTAAAATGTGTAAAAATCTTTCGGAAGTTTAAGGTTTGATTGCCATTATAAAAAAACATAGCCTTAATGTAATCGTTCAGAATTTGTTCACAAATTTATAATATTCTCTTTAAGTCTAAATGAAGTTATTTAGATAGGTGGTGGTGGTGGTGGCACAGGCTTTTAATCCCAGCACTCAGGTCTCTATGAGTTCAAGGCCAGCCTAGTCTACAGAGATAGTTCCAGGACCGCCAAGGCTATACAAAGAAACCATCTCAAAAAAAAGTAATTAACTAAATGCATGTATTTGAAATACAAAATCCTGATTTTTTTTTAAATAGTTGACACAGAATGCAAGTCTGGCAAGTGTGTGAAGAACAGGTACATATAGCCATGCGGTGGAAGTTACTTTCTCGGCTCTTTAAGAACACATCGTATATGGAATATTCTGAAAACGCTGTTAAGATTATTTCAAAAGATATATAATTTTTGTTAAAATATGATTTGGAAGCTTAAATATGGCATTTAATTACTTTTACCAACAGCACGGTATAAGGAAAAAGTCAATGCTCCCATAACTCAGTGAACTGTTCCTCATTTAGGGGAGCTGTAGCAAGTACAGCAGCCAGGCACCTTATGGCATAGCCCTTCTTCAAGTCTCCTTTAGGAAATAGATCTTTGATTCTGTTAAATGGGAATCTTCTGCCCCATGGTTCTGGGCTACCACTGACCCGTGCAGAGGGCGGTCCTGGTCCTTGGCTTTTGGGCACCATCCCAGGGCGGCTGCTCACCCCAGGGTTGCATAAAGACGTGATGACAACCTTTCCCCTATGGAATCCAGACTACAGCGATAAATACAGGCTGCGTGGGATCTCGGTTTCGGCTCGAATTTTCTTTCTGTGGTAGTTTTTGTTCTCAATCACCTTGATGAAACAATCTCGAAGCAGCTCGGCTCTCCGTGGCATTTGGAATGAGTCCCTGACAGGCTGATTTTCCACCCCTGTTGTGATGCTGCTTTCTCTAGTTAATATTCCTGCGTAAGTGTCGCACAAAAGTAAACCCTAAGAGCCTCAGACCAGGAGGCTGCTCCATTTGCATTAATTATGCAGTCAGGGCGGGAGAGCTGTCAGGCTAGGCGGGAGGGCTGTGGCCGCAGAGAACAATGGGCTCCGAGTCTCCGGGCTCGGCTCTTTGCTCATGGAGTCCTCAAACCTAAGCCCAGAAACTTGCTTTGTGGCCGCTGGCCACAGCAGAGGAGTCTTTCCCAGATTTCAGATCTCTCAGCTGCCGCCTACAGGAAAATCTCAGAGGAGGACCTCGGAAAGACTCCGTGTGAACATTTTAACAGACAGAAGAAAATGCCCAGCCAGCTGCAAAACATGAACATCTAGGGAAAACGGTGGTTGGGGGGCAGGGAGAGGGAATAAGACAAAAACAAAAAACAAAACAAAACAACAAAAAAAAACCCTTCACTCTGAATCTGAAACATACCATCATCTGGGAGGCTTCCCCACTATAATTGGTGTGGAGGCATCCTAACTTAATGATGGTGTCTTTCAAATGGATCCGACTTACACAGGCAGCACAGGGAATTGAGCTGTACAAACATTTGTTGAGAACCTATGTCCTAGATGATGGGGAATTATTATTTCATTATTATTGGTTGAAGATACTCCAGAAAAGAGAGGTTATTGCTCTTTTAAGGTTTCCATATGGAAACCATGGGGGAAATGCCCTTGTCTAAGTTTCCCTGCCAGTGACTTTTTGTACAGTATCAGAAGATAACTACAGCATTTCTACAGTGTGTACCTTACACATGTAATTGTGGGGGAGTAGAATGGTCTTCTTGGGAGGAGGGACTGGCCAAGTCTCCTGCCAGTAGAGCAGCAGCACGCTGAGATTTGTAAAGATTAATAAAAAAATTACCAGAAGCCTTGCTCCCTTTTGGATTCCTAAACAATTCCCTGGTACAGCTGCATGCTTTTCTTTAAAATAAAGGATTTCAAATATAGCATTACGTGAGTAAAACCTGGAACATTCAGCCAGGAGCAATGATAGTGAGATTTTTTTTCCCCCCCAAAAGGAATTAGACCATCCTTTCAAGGCCAAGTGTAGTTGCCAGAAGAGATGACATTTACCTCCATCCCAGCCAGAGTCTTAATTTCTGGGAAACCAGCTTTGTATCTTTGTCTTTCCTTTCGATTTATGAAATAATATGTATTACATAAAAGTGTTTAATGCTCTATTCTGGCATTATACTGTGTTCTTGTTCCAAAATGAACTGTTAAAAAAAAAAAACAAAAAAAAATTGTCATTTGCTCCTTGGCCCACCAGGACAACGTCGACCACTCTGTTGCCTGGCACATAATTTTAATGTCACTTCTAATCACTAAAACACACAATTATAGATTGATAATTTTTTCTCTAATAGAAATATATAAAAGTACAACTTTCTAAAGGGAAGATTGAATCATCAAAGATTGCAGACTCCTCACCTTTTTACTACAAAATGGCAATTTCACATGGTCTAATCAAATAGGCAGCATTAGAAACATGCAAGTGAAATGTCAAACCGGAGGAAGAACAACATGCTACTTTCATTAGTTTATATAGTAGGCCAATGTACAGATTATTGCCACATCACAGTGTAAAGCTGCATGTATAGATAGATTGCAATTTGTTGTACAAATAGAATAAAATATTCATGGAGCTCATTTTTCTCTGTTGAATTGCTTTAAATTTGCAACAAAATAAGAATTTAAAAGTTTATTTCTTTCCAAACCTTGGAGTGGGGCTCTTTCTTAAAAACAAAATGAAAAACATATAAATTTGGTGACTATTGGGCCTTTAGAATTTTCGTTTTTAATACACACACACACGTCTCAAGTAAAAGCTCCCAGAATTTTTTTTGCTTTTCTAATTAAGTTTTTTTTGAGAATCTTATACATGAGTACTGTATTCATATCATTTTCACCTTTCTTCTTCCCTCTTCCATCTCTTCCTGTATTTTCTCTACTCCCTCTCAAATTTATAGCCTCTTCAGTTATTTTTGTTACATACATATGTATGTGTGTATATATGTGAGCATATAAAACTTGGCTTATATTCCATTTAAGAATTAAGACACTAATTACTTCTCATTTTTAATTTTATGTAAATCTAATGCAAACCTCCAATAGAGACCATTTTAACAAGAATTTGATTTACAGTTGTAGCCCAACTTCCCCATACCCACTCAGAACAGTTCCAATCATGAATTTGTTTACATAATGCCTTCCTTTTTAATGCTATCGTCTGTGAGATTATCTGAGATAAACATCAACAAATTAAGAAAATCTTAAATCAACACAAGTAATAAATAAATTGTAAATATTTTTATAAGATATAAAGACCGTGTTTTCACAGGGTATCATTAGCCTTGATGTCACTGTATGGTGCCAGTTTACAGTGATATGAAGCTTATACTATTTCACATTCCTATCCACTAAATAAAAACCTACTCAGTGTTTTATTACAAAGTAGGTGGCCTGGAGGAAAAATATATGTATTCTTTCCTTTTGGTATAAAATATGCATTTGGGCTTCTCATTTCATCCCCAATCTGTGTTATTCCTTAAAAATGCAGAAGTGCCTGAAGTCCTCTTTAATATTTAATTCAACAACTTTTTAATCTGTCATTATGCTGTGATGAAGTAAGCATCAAGTGTCGCTGAAAAAGATTAAATTATACTTGGAAATAGGAATTGAAATGATTTAGGGTTGGAGGCTGAATATTTGCTTTGCACGAGTAATAGTAGTAGCTTGGGTGAAGAAGGGCTCTGGTTCGGCTTTAATGTCTGCCTCGCTGTGCTCCCCTGTGGCTCTCTCTGATTTACACTGGCATTGCTGAGCTTTATTTTATTTAAATGGAGGTAGAATGTAGAAATTACCACACTACAATACATTAATTACTCCATGCTACTTCTTTGTACTCATTTCCCTTTTTTCTGTAAACATCATAAACAGTGATGCGGCCTGCCCACTGGATAGCGGCTGTAAGCTCTCTGTAGCTCTTGTTAGCAGGCCTATCTTGGGAAGGAAGTACAGTAATAATTAACAGCCATCTGTGGAGTAGCGAGTACCAAAGGGATGGACGTTTGTGCTTTCCCTCTTACAGGGCATGATGAAGTTGTGACATATTTTAAACACTGTATTACTTCCTTTAAACATCTAGGCTCTAGCATGTGGGCTGTTTTGCAATTAGATAGAGGGATAAGCTTTTAGATTGACCATTGAGTCTTAATTGGTCAACAGGTGACAGTGAGTCTAAATTCTTCAGAATACTTGGCCTCTGTATACTTCCAGATGGGACTTCTGGAATCCACTGGGACGTCTTTGGCTACTGAAGCTCATTTTCACTCTAGTACTGGTGCTCTGTCTTTGTGAAGCTAAAGAAATCAGTTTATTAGAGAAAGTGAATTATAAAATTCTTTGACGATATGCACATAAAGGCCTTTGTGATGATTTAAAGGACTATGTGTTTCACTTTTCTTTAATGCATATGTGTTGTGATTCATATGTGCTCTCTGACACTGTCTCCAAGGAATTTCTTAGAAATGTGTCTTCATTTGTCATGATTTGTCATATTGATGCTCCTGTTCAAAATAAGCCTGGACATAGACTAAGACCTTAATGTGTAGCACACCTGTCTGAATATTACCAGAGCTACATTCATTCTCAGGAATCCCGTGTGTCTGTATCTCAGACAGCTGTCCACTTCCCAGCATGATGTCCTTTCATAAAATAACAATAGAAAGGAGGCTGGGCACAGTGGCACATGCATATAGCCCCAGTTACTTGGGAGGCTGAGCTAGGACAATTCCTTGGTCTATTAAGTTCAAGACACACCTGGGTAGCTTAGGGGAGACTGTCAATAAGAGAAAGGCAGGGCAAGGGATTTTTTGGAAACGTTCTAGATGAGAATATAAACCTACTGTGGTAGGTTCAGAATTATTAACACCCAAAATTTAAAAATAAAGACTAAAAATGTTTTAAAGTTCACAAAGTTTTTGTGTGCCTTCATTATACTATGTCACCATGGCTGTGCACAGTGGCACTAACACTTGAGGAAGTACAGAAGTCAGTCTATAGTTATACTATGTCACCATGGCTGTGCACAGTGGCACTAACACTTGAGGAAGTACAGAAGTCAGTCTACAGTTGCTATTTTCATTTTTTGATAGAAAAAAATTTGACAGCTTGAATTAATCTTATGCTCTACATAGTTGAGTACTCTGAGTATTTAATTTCCTCCTTATAAGATTGGTTTAATCGGTGGACACCTAAGAGTGAAAGGTGAATAGTTAGTTGTTATGGGTATCCTCCCCTTTTTGTCAAAAATTTGAAAATAAAGTCCTATTGTTCTTAGTAATAAATTTTCTTATAATTTAAAAGTATATACCCAGAGAATCAAGTCCACTGGTGATTTACAGCTCAGTGTTTTGATCAGAGCAACTTTTAAACATACATCAACTGTACAGAAACTGTTGGTCAATGTTTGCCCACAAGATAATATTCTATTAAGACATGCATTTGTCAACATGTGCCTTATTTGCTGTACACAAAACTAGTTGCCTTTCTGAAAGCCTGTGTGCTTGTAGGGTAAAGTAAATGCATGTCTTTGTAGAAGAATAAATAAAAAGAGCAACCTGAGTCAATAAGTGGGTTCAATTCATGCCTACAGCCATGGCGGACAGCTCATTTTGTAGATGTGGGTGTTTTGTTTACATTTATAATGCAGCTTTATTTAATGCTGACAGATATAGCTTGTGGCAAATGATAGTCAGAATGTATGAGCAGTCATAATGCCTCTGTCTTCTTATAGTGTGCTGCTGAAAATAAGCAGTTCACCTCTGTTTTTATTGAGGAAAGGATATGAGACAGCTATAGCTTCGTGAGGCTATTTATTGAGTTGTTTTACTAGCTGTGAACATGCCGCTTTATAGCAGTTGTGAAAATGGACTTTGCTAGTGTGTGGGAAAGGAAATAACATTGCAGTATACAGGGTAGTAAAAAAATCTCTATAAATAATTTTCAGGCTGAGGAATATTCTCATCTAAACAGGCAGAATGGGTTCTGATTTTGACTAGCTGTTGTCCACTCCCAAAGTCATGTAGAACTGGTATTAAAATTTGGAGGGAGTTTTTGATTGTCCAACAAGTAATTGTGTTAGAACTTAAGGAAAGTTGATACCCTGAGTTCATCTAAGTATTGCCTAGTGCTGTGACCTGGGCTTATGGATAGTGTTACCTGATTTAGAGATGAAGTGGACAGCAGGTTCCATGTCTGCGTGCCAAGGATACACCTGTGATTAATAGCAAGTTTTGTTGCAAGGCACAGAGAAATCTGTGTTCATAGGCTTTTGTCATGTGTTGCTTACAGACTTCAGATATGTCTGTATGTGTATGAAACATACTTAAACATACTTATATTTTGAACCTAAAGATTTATTCATCTTAACTAAGAGAAAGGACCAGTTAAGCACAGAGTTTGTGCACTTGCCTTCAGTACTCTGCAGCTACACTCCCTCTCCCTGTATGTCTACCCCAGGACACACAGGCTTTACTGCTAGTAGTGTGCCCTTCCCTGCTGTCTCTGTCTAGGCTGTGAGCGCTCTCTGGTAGACAGTTATTGATTGGCTGCCATAAAGGTGATGATATAATACTTTTTATGCTTAAAAAAGCATTAAAAGTACATATTTGAAGATTTTATTACTTTTCTAGTTTATTCAAATGTTCATCAGAGAGCAGTGTGATGGTACACAAATAATATTTCTAGACTGCCAAATAATTTAAAGAGCCACGTGAATCTCAGCAGGTATCCTTTCCATGTGCTCAAGTTCCTGGGAGCACTGGGCAGTAACCTGAAATGGTCTTCCCTTGTTATCATGCAGCCTAAGCTCAGTTTAGTTTCCAGGTAAGCCTTTCCTAGACATATATTATTTTCTTCTCATGTAAATAAACCCCGCACCACTTAGATCTTAATACTTGGTGCTTTACAAAGTAAATCAAACTGCTTTGAAGTTCTTACGGCTTTTCTTAGTGCCTTTATTAGGCATTTCTGATTCCACTAAATATATTATAGAGATGCTGTAAAAATATTCTTATTTCCTTCTCCACTGGCTGATGAAATGGGTTAATCTCTCAGTAGAGCTATTTCCTTAATTCACCACCTGTTTTCAAATCCCAAGGAACCGACAAGGTAAGCAGAGAAAGTCCTCTGTGTGTGCCTGTTTCACACAGAGAAAAAATTAGAATAAAAAATTAAGACAAAATTCTTTCTTGAATTTTTTTAAAGAAAAGTCATTGCACATTGCTGAAAAGCTGCCATATTTAAATTATTACTCAGCAGTCCCATTATACTGCCTGCCGGGCATCCTTTCAATGGGGATTTTCAGCTCGAAGGTCAATACCTCTATATAAAGTATATTTATTACTTTTTCTAAAAAGTGCTCATTTTATGTCAAGCTTATTGTGATAACGTGGTAGAACTATAATTGGCACAAATTTTACATTTTTAAAATTTAAAAACAAAAGAGTTGATATTGTATCTGTAAATCTAAGATGTGCTTAGCTGTTACCATTAGACCGTCTCGACTGTGTATAAGTAATCATTTATTGTTTAAATACAGAAGAGGCTGTAACAAAATGCTGTCAAGAGCCATCACACTCATTAACCTGCAAGCTAATTAGCCTCCTCCTGCCTGACTGCTGACAAGTTCTTCAATCTGAACCCATTGCTGTTGTGTCAGCAGAGAAGCCCAGAGTGAGGCAGAGGAGGACTCCATTAGGTGTTGTGAGCAAAATCTCTGCATTAAAGCTTTGTTTTTTTCACTCTTAACAAATGTTAGAGCATTCATATCCCCAGCTATAATTAAATTGGCAACTCTTAATTACTGTAATTAGTGTATTAACTGTTTCCTGTTCGTCTATAATTGATTTCAAGAATTTGCATGTAATTTAATGATTTAAAATTTTAATAATTAAAAAAATTTCAATAGTTAAATGCATATTTAGATACTATTGGAGTTTTTGAAATAATATGCATAACAAAATTACTTAAATGCAGAATCTTGTCAAACCAAATACATATGGGCTTTATAGTCACTTTTTTCCTCCTGTGCAAACATGACATTCACTCCCCATTAGAATTTTTTTTTTCGGTTAGGCTAACATTTCTTAACTAGATTGCAAATTAGCATTGGAATGATAGAACATTTTGTAAATGCATCTTAAAATATGAATTCATTAATTTGTGGAAGACTAATTCATTTAGAATAGCATCTTGAGGGCAAAAAACATTCATAAGATAGTTTGTTTGTTACACCATCCAATCAAACTGAAGACTTTTATTGAGAGTACCAGAAAAGCAGAGTATTTTGTTTTAACACAGTGGGAACTGATGCAGCCTTTTTTTTTGTTTCAGAATTATCACTATTATATCTTCTTGGGGAAATGTTACTTATTCTTTTGGATTAAAATATTTGAATATCTTCAGCAAATTAGTGAAGGCCTTAACTAAATGACACAGTTACCAGCGAAATGTATTTGCGTGTCTTAGAAACCACATAGTGAAATTTATTATACTTGTAGTTTATGCGGGGAAGAACTACTGTGGTGGGCTGTCTGATTTGAGAGTACTGGACTGCAGTGTGGAGCAGCATCAAAGGCTATGGTGCATGTGTATTGGACAGGGCCAGAATTTCCATTTGCATAACTTAGCAAAGATCTACATGAATATGAACTACATGAATATGTTTACCAGTTGCAATATTAAACAAATAAGAACTAAAGATATAGCATTCTGGCCTGGAGTGATGGCCCAGTGTTTAAGGACACTGCTCTTCTCCCAGAGGACCTGAGTTCAGTTTTCAGCACTCACACTGAGTGGTTTACAATTTGCACCTCCAGCTCCAGGGGATTCAGCATCTTTTTCTGTCCTCTCAGATAACTGTACACACGTGACACACATTAATACAGTCAAACAATACACACATATAATAAAAATAAAAGAATGGTAGCTTTAAATAAAGGAGCATTCTAAGTGAAATAGCTGTACATAATTCATTTAGTCTTCCTTAAAATAATTAAGATGTTATGTAACATTTTGACTGTCATTCATGTCCATTTGTTTTTGTTTTTAAGAACTACTCAACACACTAGAAAATACACAACCTCACAGATCCAGCCATTAAACACAGGGCCTATATGTAAGACTCCTGACCTGCTATAAATAAGTCAGCTATACGCAAGTGATGGAACAGACAGGGATAGGTTCCTGTTAAGACTTTCCTTTCGTGGCACAGTGGTCCTTCAGCCAGAAAAGGCAGAAAAGGCTCTTGGGGAGGTGTCTCTACATCTTAGGGTTCATTCTCTCTCTCAGTTGGGAATATCTGTTCTCATCAATAAGGACACATCCCATACCCTTCTTCAGAATGACCCCATTCTGAGAGGGCAGCAAACTTTCCTTGAACATTTCCATAGTCTCCTTTGGCATAAAATTCAACTTGAGCTTCAGGGAACTTGGTGTTATGGTTTAAATTAGTTTTAGAAAGTAAATTAAACAAGTTTAAGGGCTTTTTGAATTTTTTTAAGACACACTTCAGAATCACTGGGGCACTTACAGCTCATGGTTCATAGAATATCCAAAGAGTCCGAAACATATTCTGAGCTTGATGAGGAGCCTGTAGAACATCTGGTGCAGCCTTTTGTTTTCTGGTAGAGAAGTTCTTCAGGAGAGGCTGACCTTGTTCAAGGCCATGTGACAGAAGTACTATGTGTGGTCAGCAGATAGGGGCTGGGTTGTAGGCCCTGCCTGCCAGTGTTCTAAGTAGCATAGATCTAAGCTGTAGTGGTTGATTCTATGGTTATCAGTCTTATGTTATATTGAATGTTGTTACAAGTATATAATTTTTAATGAATACAAATTTATCATTTAAAATAGATGGCCAGATGTATATATCACATTAGAAAGATGTGTAATAAAATAAGAAATGAATTTGTAGTAGAATAGGACCAAACATTCCAAAACAACTCAAGAAAACCCAATTGGACATCAAGAGGTTTTCTTCGTGTGCCCCCCCACGTTTATGAAATAAAAGAAACATCTGTGGTGTTGAAGTGTTTCTAAAGAAACCAAATTTATTTCCTAACACATGGCATTCCTTTATGCCAGGAACCTAATTTTCCCCCTTATTGTGTGCTTCATGTTTTTTGGATGACAGGGAAGAGATGATTGTCAGGGAGTGGGGACATGAAGATAGATGGGTAGGACACAAATCTCACAGCTTCAAAATGTGCTCGATATCGCCGTTAGTGTCTGCAGCATCTGCCTTAGTTGCTAGAACATAATACTAGCCCCCTGTTCTGCACTTCCTACAGTGAAAGAATCTGAACAGCCATACTTCATTTTGCAAAAGACTGGAAAGGAAAGGTACCTTGTCCAAACACTTCATATGAAGATGCTTGAAGCTTGACAAGTGTAATATTTCTGTACTGAATGTATCTCTGTGTGTATTTATCTAGAAGTAACTGATGTAGGGGCAGTAACATCTATAAAAAGTAGAGGTGTTGGTTTGGTAACTGTGTATTGAACTATTAAATAGTAGAAGTCCCTTTTTTGATACTGGCTTTCATTTATATATTAGAATATTGCTGAATGTTTATAGAAATGGGAGATAACCTAAGGCCAAGTGAATTTTAGATTGGGCTTTTGCTTAATGTATTATTCATACCATTGTATAATCAGTTAAGTGCATCTCTGACAATAAACTTAAAATTCAACTTTAGTAGTACTACCACCCTAAAATGGGTGAGTCAGATAGTGACCTGACGTGATTTATTTTGACCCTATATTTTAGATAATTTTTAATAATGGAGGGATGAGATATTTGGTGTACTTTCTTCATTCTCTCTCCCGTCCCCCTCCCTTTTTAACATTTCACTATTTTTGCTGCATGACCTGGTTTTGCATTTTTCTGATTCTCTGTTCATCTAATTAGTATGTTCTAGAAAGACCTGGACCACTTATTGTGCAGAGATGTAGCCTGTGGGTATTTAATAAGGAGCTTTCAGTGCTACATTTGCATCTTTTGCTTGGGGTCTGAATAGCGAATCACCTTTCAGATCATTAGGAGCACTGCTGTATTGTTAAAATTGGGCCGCAGTATTCTAATGACAGTTTAGAACTTCAGGCTTCCTATATAACCCAGGTGACCCCAGTGTAATTGTGTGTAGTGCAGATGACCCTAGGATAAACTGCTGACGGTTTAGTTCATCCACAGTGTGGCCTCTGTGGTCAGGTGGCTTTATACCCAAGGAGGCCACTCAGAGATGCCTTGGAAGCATATTAGATCATGCTAGTTATGTGCACGCTGGCATCATTTCTATCACAGTACCGACCTTCCCAAGAAGACCTGTTACTTCTCAAAAAGAGACACATCTGCCAAACCCTGTGTTAGATATGGAATGTATTTTAGCAGATAACTAGTCATCTTTTCAATATACCTGGAAACCAAAATGCTTAAAAAGGGGCTATTCTGATTTCACGTTCTTTTCCTAGATAAGAACAAAATAGGGAGATTGTTTTTTCAAGGAGTAAATTATAACTTATTCATTTTCTAACAAGCTAGAAAGAAGTCATTAATATTAGAAGTTTATATAGTTTTGTAGGTCATTTGACACTGTTACAGAACTATATAATTTAAAGCCAGAAGAAAATTGAGCATCCTATTTTTGGAAGTTGGTATTTTCACTAATTTTCTAATCTCCAATTGTAATGACACTTCCCTACCTCACAGTAATGCCAGGGCTCAAAGGTAGCTGAGAACTAAAGCAGCTTAAAGAGGGAGTGGTAGGTTTGTGGTTTTTAAATAAATATTTTTCCTTAGAGAACATTAGTAGATTAATTATGGCACATTAGTAGATTAATTATGGCATTTGACTGTGTATCCTACTTCCTTGAGTAGTATAAAAACTTAACAAATACAGGTATCGTTGAACAACTTGTTTTAGAAGATAGCATGTGAGTTGAATTAAAATTTTAGCAATTAGATTTCAAAATTTATTTTTTAAAATAGCTGTTTCTTCAAGGAACTGTTTACTCAAGGAGTCTGAACTTACCAAGACTTGGTTATAATTAGTAAGTTTTGCCAACAAGTTACGAGTTTTAATATGATGCAGTTTCATAGAGTAGGTGCTTGCAGAGGTGTATTGAAAGAAAACATAGAATAGGGCCTCAGATAGTAAATACTCTGTAGCTAGCTGAACCAACTTGCCTATTAGGCTTATTACCATAAGCTGTGGGAGAATTATTTTTTCTTTTCTAAACATATAATTTATTTTTATTTTTTGTTCGTTGGTGTTTTGCCTTCATGTGTATCTGTGTGAGGGTGTCAGAAACCCTGGAATTGGAGTTACAGATAAGTGTGAGCTGCCATATGGGTGCTGCTGGAAATTGAACCCAGATCCTCTGGAAGAGCCAATGCTGTTAACCATGGAGCCCTCTCTCCAGCCAGAGAATGTTATTTTAAAAATAACTAGACAGTAATCTGCTCCCCCTGATAGCCTGTCTGCCATGTGCTTATTTTGTTTGTCTCATCCTTTTGTATTTTTTCTTGTCAGTTTCTGCTCAGGAGTTCTACAAATCAACTGTGAAAAGTAGCTACCTGACCTGGCAGGACCGACCCTTGCTTAAGCCCTGACAACCTGGTGTTATCTTTGTCTTCCTTTTAATTGCCTTTCCTTTTTATTGTTACAGAAACCCAAATCTGTTTCTTAAAGCAGCTGTTTAAATTGTATCGTTCAAAGCTAGCTGGTAATAAAACAGAACTTGTAGTTTTAATAAGTAATTGTTTCTTATTTCAGAGAGACTAACAGGAGGTAATCCTTTATGCAGAAACTTCTACTGCAAGGACCTGAAAACTGGAAAATAATATTGGACTGAATGCTTAATTGAAACTGTGCCCGGTGTGCATGCATATCTAAGTCGTTACTTATATCTAAGGCATTATGCATGTCTAAGGCATTATGCGAGGCTTGAGGCTTCCTATGTATGAGAACAGTGGCCAGTGCTATTCTGCTAAGTAGTTTTGCAGGATTTTCTCTTCCAAGAGGAATTTGTACTCACATTATTGTTTCCTCTGGGATCCTAGACAATGACTCTGTGGTCTGATTCATTAATATTGGTTGTCTTCAGCAGAGAGTATCCAGATTTGACCTGCCAAGTATTAAATATTTAATGTATTACTAGTTCTTTCATAGTGTAAGGCTTGTCTTTGTTCTTTGTATTTTTGGACTGTTCAGCTTGAATTAGACAGAGTTAATTTGTAGCATCACTAACTATGCCTCATTTAAAACACACACAATACACATATGTTTATTGGTGAGATATTTCAATGTGAATAGCTACCTTTTTAATATTTGAAAGCATACATTTCCAAATTTATTTCGAAAAGTGCCAGGGGTGCTGTGTGCTATGTACAATAAGTTAATTATTATGCTATTAACATTGATGATGTTGAATGTGTTTTAGTTAATGTGTTAATGACGTGTTAATTACTGTACACGTTTGTGAAGACCCTTCAGGCTTGTTCTATGATGCAGTGCGTCAACTTGAACCAGACCAAATAATCTGCAAAGCAGACTGTAACTCTTAGAGTAACACTTGTAAACATAAATTATAAATTAAATTATGCTTTTTATTATTCTTTTTCTCCCTGGTAGAATGAATATCTAATCCTTCTGCTATCTGCACCTGTTAGAACCCAGTGCTGTCAGACTCTGTTTTCCCCAAGAGGACTAGAAGAGATTTGTTATGTTAGTAACTTATGCTTGCTTTACGCTCCAGCATTTAGTGAGTATTTTATATAGTATCACATGCTTTGCATTCTAAAAGATCCTCCTTTTCTTCCTTCTCTTCCACTTCATCTTCCTCTTTTTCCTTCTCCTCCTCTTTCTTTGTTCTGTTCCCTTCATTGATTTAAGATGGAAATCACACTCAGTCCAAATGCAGGCAGGTAAAAAGTGGCCACTATCGCTACTTGATATTAGTCCACATATACTTTTAATTTAATTATGGCCTTTCAAAATCTTTTTTAATCTTACAAGATCAGTCATTTGAAAACAAAAGAAACCAATGGCAATTTCAGACTGTGAGCAAAGGCCAGATTTTGCATTCGTTTGAGAACATGGGCAATAGGTTTGTTTTCTGTTTCATAAGTATGCTTTATACTTTGAAATGTGAGCTATTTGGGGCTATGTTATTATAGCATTAAAATCTTAGCTTCCTGCTTCTTCCTTGTCAACATCTTTGTAAAATACACCTGGTGATGTTTATCTTCAAGAGATTTACTTTGAGGCTAACATTTTAAAGAGATTTACTTGGAGGCTAACATTTTAAAATGCAACATTTTAAAGTTGTGTTGTTATAAATGATATTTCTTCATTTTGTTGCTTCAAACTCATTGATTTTTTTTTTAAAAACAAAAAAATTGTGAGCTCACAAATTTACTAAGGATCTGACAGTGAGAACTTGCTGTTTTTACTGTTTTAGCCTGCCTTCTTTTCCTTTCCTTCCTTCATCCCCATTCCCTTTCCCATTCCTTTCCTTGTTTCCCTTACCTCCTCCCTAGCTGCCTCAGTTTCAGAATGACTGAAGTGGGCACAGTGATAGCATCTGCCTTCAGGATGTTACAATGGCTCAGTGAGTCACTACAGATTGAGCGTGTGAGCTGTGCCTAGCACGTGGGAGGCTCTTAAAAATGCAAGGTCTCATTAGTCTGCCTTTATATTGTGCTGAAAATTATTTGGAAGCATTTATTTATTTTCACTGTTTTAGTTCCTGAGGAACTCATAAGAATTTGAGTTTTTGATTTTCAGTCATCATAGTTTCAGCACCTTAATTTTAAAGACTTTGCACTCCGGTTTTGTTTCTACCCATCCTCCTGGAATTGGCCTAGTCTTTTTCATTTATCTGAACTTGCTTGATTCTATAACACTGCTCTTACTAGAAATTTGTATTGGTATGGAAGGCTACTCTGACTGGGACTTTGGTCTCTCTGGCAAATATTTGTATCTCTTGTTTAACAGTGCTGATGTCCTCTTGCAATACCCATGCAAAAGGGATTCTAATAAATCTTGTGTTCAGCATCGCACATTGTTTGTTTTAGCTGCCTTCCACTTCATGCTTCTTCCTTTAAGAGTGAGCCATTATGAAAGGTTAGATTCACAGTTAGCAGGCTTTAGCTCTCCCTTTTGAATCAGTGAGGTTGCCGTTTTATTGCTCTCCGACTTACACTTCAGTGATGAGAGTAAACTAGCATCAGATTAAAGGTCAGCAAATCCCATCAAAGAGAGGAATATTAGGGGCAGAGATAGTTGGAGAGGCAGCACACCACTGGGTATTGACAGGGTGATTCCAGGGTATCAGTCAGCAGAATTATAGCTGCCCAGAGAGTCAGTATAGCTTTAATGAGCCTGTGTGAAGAGGAAGAGGGTGGATTTATGTAGTTCCTCATAATTTTCTGTAGAGACTGTTATTGCAGGCATTCTGTAGAGTGTTCTGGTCTTTCATTTAATTCAAAGGTCCTGGAGCTTATCCATCCTCTAAATTCTTTTTTTGTTAGCTCAAATCGAAGTCGACATTTCCATGGTTTACCCCTAAAACATCTAGTTCAAGATCAGGTTTCTTTAGGCAATTTTGAAATCTGTAGATTCTTAATATAAATCTGTAGACATGGGTCTTTCCTCCTCAGAGAAGAAGGTTAGTAATGAAGAATTGTTTCCTAATCAGGAAGCCAGGGTAGACGCACATTTTCACACTGTGCTAGAGGACCTAGGAAAGGCGCTGCTTTATTTAAAGGCTCTCAGTGTTCATTCTTCTTAAATCAGCTCTTCTAATTATTGTTTATGTGTCTGTTTGTGCACCACAGTCTCACACCCTCCTAGCTGGAAGAGGACAAAGAGATGCCCAGGACAGGGGCTGTTTTTTAATTGTTCTAATGAGAAATACTGTAATTAATTGTCATTATTTTCAAATTTACCTTGATTTTGATATGTTGGATAGAAAACGTGACTTGTTCCTTAAAAGGGAATATTAAATTTATATAATTTCAAGAGAAAGAATATGCTTTAAGAAGTCAAATGTTTATGAAAAACAGACAGAAAACTCAAACCTTTGTTTTCGATCTGACAGGGATCTACCCAAGGTCTCGTATGCGCTCAGCAAGTGCTGTGCCACTGAGCTACATCCCCAGTCTAAGAAAGGACTTCAAATGTCTTTGCTGAAAATGTTAGTGTTGGACAGGGTGACAGATAATTTTTTTAACTTAAACTTTTTTTGTTTGTTTGGTTGGGGTTTTGTTGTTGTTGTTGTTGTTGTTTTGAGACAGGCTTTCTCTGTAGCTTTGGAGCATGTCCTGTAACTAGCTCTTGTAGACCAGGTTGGTCTTAAACTTAGAGATCTGCCCGCCTCTGCTTCCTGAGTGCTGGGATTAAAGGTGTGTGCCACCACCGCCCAGCTTAAACTTTTTTAAATTATTGATACTAGAAAGTAGACAGTTAAAAAATTCATTGGAATGTTTTATGACTTTACCAAGCCAGCCACTGTTTGCAGTTTCTATGTAAGAATATACCATTTTAACTGTATTTCTAAAAAATGAATTATTTACATTATTCATGGAGATCTGCTTTGAAGAGGACTTTAAGCACTTTGTGTTGTCCTTGCATGCCATGTGGATGGTTGTTCCTTTGGAAACATGGTTTTTAAGGGACGGGCGCAATGGTGTGTTGGTACCATAAGAAGCCCAAGTATGAGCTTTGACGTCCACTGTTGCCTGAGGCTGCAGTTCTTACAACAGCATGTGAATGCTTAAGCAAGACGCATATAGATGAAGGCTGCATAAAAAACACAAAAGCCATATTCAGTCATTATTTAGATGCGGTGTTTATATTAAAAGCCTAGTGTACTTTCAAACAAAATCATGTGGCAACTCTAGTAAAGCTTGTGTTTCCTACAATCATATTTTGCTTCACAAAGCCCTTCCAATAAAACCCAGCCTGGTCCTTTATAATAGTACAGATAAAACTTTATGTGTGCTCTTCTGTTGGAATGTACAGGGAATGCCAATGACTCTCTTGGCATATTTACTAGCATTCTTTCTGAGCACTCCCTGTGCATCAAGTCAATTTGGCATCCCAGAAATAACAAAGTGGATATTCTTTCCTGAAGGGAGGAAAAGGGAAAGGGTAGGTGTTTGCTGTTCGTGATTAAATCAAGAGGCTGTGATTTATAAATTCACTTTTGCAGTTCTGAGAAAAGGAAGAGAAATGAATACACTAAGCATGAGATTAGTTATCTGATAGGGCTGAGGGACTTGTGAGTGACAGATATTAATCACTTTAAGGTACATAGATATATTTGAGATTTTAAAATTCACCAGGAGTCTAGTATTTTCGCTTGAGTAAAGTCACGAATGGAAAAAGGACCTTTCTCCCCATTAGTAGTTTCAGACTAGACATTTTACTTACCACATGGATATGCATGCTTTTTAATGCTACCATTCATCTCATCTGTGAAATAGTTGATTAAAGTTTCCAAAATACTAATGAAGAGGATATGTAACCTTGGCCTCATTTTAAGTAATCTTAACAAGAACACTGTGTAGCCATTTCCAACACTTTAATTAGTACATTTGCCAGAAGAGCAGAGGCCTTATTCAGAACAAATCAGCAGCACAATTTACTTCCCCTGCGCTCCTTCGCATGGCTGTTCTCAAGGCTTCATGCTTTCTTAAAGGTGTGAGCAGAACTCACTCCCAGTGACGCACACTCTATGTCTTGTCACTGACATGGATCAGAGTGTCACTCGACTCCTAGAGGTGATGGGAGAGTGAAGCTGGCGCCATAACACTGAGATAGCTAAAAACAATAAAACAACCTGCTATCAAAATATGCTACAGAATAATGACAACACAGTCTCTGATGAAGGAATTTAATACAGAAAATGCTAGAATCTTAAAAAGGACAAAGTTGACCATGTAACAAATACTATTAGAAATTAGATAAAACTGTAGGTAGAATTATTTTAGATCACTTCCGTATTGTTTATATGCATAAGTTGGTGTTTTGGTAATGTTTCATTTTTATGTATTATACCAAACAATTCCTTCTCTGACTGAAAGATGCAGTATTTTAATAAAATTATGTTGGCTGTGTGGTTTTAAGTGAGTGTTATTATTTGTTAAAGTGCCAGTTGTGTGCTAGGTGTTCTATTAGGCATTTTATAGATTTTATGTCATTTGAACTTCACAATCATTTTCTCAGTTGGTGGAACCCCTATTCACAGAGAGCAAAGCAAAAGACTTCCTCTGGTCACAGAGACAATAAGTGACAGGCAGGATTGGAATCTAGGCTACTCTGACTCCAGAGCCGCATTTTCCTGTGCTGTGGTTTATTTAAATTATAATTGCAGAGTGAGTTTTATTTTAATATTTAAAATATTTATTTATTTTTAAGTGTATATGTATGTATGTGTGCTACATGTGTACAGGTGCACTTAGAGTCCGGAAGAGGGCATCCAAACCTCTGGAGCTGGGTTTACAGGCAGCTGTGAGCTGTCTCATGAGGGTGCTGAGAACTGAGCTATGAAGGTACTCTTAACAGCCAAGCCACCTCCCCAGCCCATAGTGTGACTTTTAAGTCCAGTATCATGATCTGTTTCTCTAGATTTTTTTTATTTAAGAATGAGGAAACTGTATTTCAAGTTTTTGAGTCTTTTTTTGTGTGTGTGTATGGTTGTAGTGATATGGGGGGCGCAGGCCTGCTTTTTGTCCCGCCCGGCTCCCGCAT